>JAGXJF010005205.1:0-90376 GCA_019208055.1 Stipa capillata | reverse complement strand
GAGGGAGGGGGGGAAGAAGAAGATAAGGGGGGGGGGGGGGGGAGGGGAAGGGAGGGGAAGGGAGAGGGGGAGGGGGGGGAGAGGGAGGGGGGGGGAAAGGGGAGGAGGGGGGGGGGGGGGGGGGAAGAGGAGAGAAGGGGGGAGGAGGTGGATGGAGAAGAGAGGGAGAAGAAAAAGGGGGGGGGGGAAAGGGAGAGGGAAAAGAGAGGGAAGTGGAAGGGGGGGGGGAGGGGGGGGAGGAGGGAAAAAGAAGGAGTGGGGGAGGAGGAATAAGGAGAGAGTTAAGGGGGGGGAGAAGGAGGGGGGAAGGGGGGGGGGGGGGGGAAGGGAGGAGGGGGGAGGGGGAGGAAGGGAAAGGGGGAGGGGGGGAAAGGGAGGGAAGAGGGGAGAAAGGGGGAAGGGGGAAAAGGGGGGGGGAGAGGGGAAAGAAGATAGAAGGGGGGAGGAAAGAAGGGAAGGAAGGGGATGGAGAGAGGGGGGGTGGGGGAGGGGGGGAGGAAAAGGAGGAAGGAAGAGGGGAAGAAAGGGGAGGGGGGGGGAGAAGAGGGGGGGGGGGAGGAGGGGAGGGGAGAAGAGGAATGGAGGGAAGGGGAGAAGAGGGGAAAAGAGGAAAGGAGGGAGGGAGAAAGAGGAGAGGAGGAAAGAGAAGATAAAAGGGGGGGGGGGAAGGAGCGAGAAAGGGAAGAGAGGAGGGAAGAAGAGGGAGGGGAAGAAGAGGAAGGAGAAGGAGAGAGGGGAAGAAGAGGGAGAAGGGGGGGTGGGGGAGGTGTGGTGGAAAAGGGGAAGAGGGAGGGAGGGAAAGGGGGGGAAAAAGGAGAGGAAGGGGAATGGGGGGGGAGGGGGAAGGGTGAAAGGGGGGGGGGGGAAAAGAAGAGGGGATGAGGGGAGGGAGGGGAGGGAAGGGGGGAGAAATTGTGAAAGGGGAAGGGGAAGGGGGGGGGAAAAGGGGAGAGGAGGAGAGAAGAGAAGGAAATGGGAGGGGAAGGAGGAAAAAAGGGGGGAAGGGGGGTAAGGAAAGGAAAAGGGGGGGTAGAGAGGGAGAAGGAAAAGGAAAGGGAAAAGGAAGGAGGGGGAGGGGAGAAGGGGGGAGAAAGGAGAAAGAAAAGAAGGGGGGAAAGAGGGAAAATACGTAAGGAAGGAAGGGGGAGGACGGGGGAAGAGGGAGAAGAAGAAGGGGGGAGGGAGGGGGAAGGGGGGAGATGAATGAGGAAAAAGGGGGGAGGGAGGGAGGGAGAGAGGGGGAGAAGAGGAAGGGGAGGAGGGGGGAAGGAGAGAGGGGGGAAAGAGGAGAAAGGGGAGAAGGAGGAAGAGAAAAGGAAGAAAGGAAAAAGAAAGGAGGGGGGGAAAAAAAGAAGAGGGAAAAAAAAAAAGGAGAGGGGAGGGGGTGGAAGGGAGGGGGAGTAGGAAGAGAGGAGGAGGGGGGAGGGGGGTGGGGAGGAGATGGTGGGGGGAAGAAGGAGAGAGGGGAAGGGGAAGGAGAGGGAGCGGGAAGCTCCTCCAGGACTTATCAAGCTTGCATTCACGGCCCTTGAACTCCATCAAGCAACCATCACCTCGCTTGCCCTCGAGCACAGCCTCGGCTTCCTCGCAACTGTGCCTCAGGAACCTAGCTCAGCTGGTCCTTCTGACCTTCCCAGTTCCTTGCTCTTTTTAGGGCTCATCATCAACAGTTGTCTCACTTCAGCTTTCACCTGTCCATCTAATCCCTGTTCACACTCATTGCAAAACATTAGACACAGGTGAGGATTGCCAATAACCATCAAAACCAAACTCTGGGGCAAGATAGCCATCCTTCCAAGCTCCATGGGAGTGGATGCACTTTCATCCTCCCCACCCCCTCCTCGCCGACTCTTGACTGCGCGGCGACGACGCCATGGCCGTCAATTCTGACAGAGGTATCGCTTTTCTTCCTCTTGTGTCATTAGTTTAGTTTTGATCGAACGTTTTGGTGATCAGCGTGGTTAATTTTCTTGGGTTTGGTTGCAGGGGAGGGGGATTTGGAGATTGGGTTGGCGTCGCCCGAGGCCGAGGGAGGGGCCACGCCCGTTGGCCCCGGCCGACCATCGCTTGACCAGTTGCCGCCGCAGGCCGCGAGGATCCCCGGGCTAGTGATGTCCAACTCCGGGAAGTGGCTGGACCAGTCCCCCGCGGTGTCGCCGTCTCCATCGCGTCCGGTGCCGGTGATGTCCCACTCCAACAACCGGCTGGACAAGCTGCTGGGGCGGCCGGTGCTGGTGATGTCCCGCTCCGGCAACCGGCTGGACCAGTCGGCGAGGTCGTCCCCGACGCCGACAAAGGGCCCGGTGCTTGCGATGTCCGGCTCGAGCAAGCGGATGGACCACTCGCTGCCGTCCCCATCCCTGTTGCCCAAGGCTGGGGCCGCGGTGCCGCCTGTATTGGTGCTTTCCAACTTCAGCAAGCGGATGGACCAGGCGGGCCGGAAGAAGTATGTCAAGCAAGTGACCGGCCAGCACAACGACACGGAGCTCCGCCTCGCCGCGCAACGCGGGGACCTCGACGCTGTGCGCCAGATCATCGCCGAGATCGACGCGCAGATGACTGGCACTGGGGAGGAGTTCGACAGCGAGATCGCGGAGATTCGCACCGCCGTCGTCAACGAGGCCAACAAGGTGGAGGAGACCGCGTTGCTCATCGCCGTCGAGAGGGGGTTCCTTGAGCTAAAGATATGAGTTTTGGGTGGTTCTTTGTGGGGGGCATTTTGGTCTTTTATGTAGATATGGTATGAGAAACGAGGCTGTATTTTACCGAAATTACCCCAAATTGTTCGTAATGGCATATCTCGAAGTACATTCAAAATTTAATAGCATTTATCGAAATCTAAAAATAGTAATGATATATCTCAATTTCAAGTGAACGGCAATGACATATATTTAATTTTTCCATTAATTAAGTACAATATGCGCGGTGTCTATATATTGTACTGCCGTGGAGAGCCGGGAGCAATCCAAGACGGCAGAGGTCAAGTTGGTTCAAGAAAATTCCTTGGATTAATTAAGGTTAGCGACCACTCTCCTCCTTGTTTTTCCTACTCCCGATTCCCTCCCCCGCCGCCGTCTCACCGCGCCGCCGCAGAGCCCCCTCCCCTGCCCTAACCACTGGGGTCGCCGCCCCCGCACAATGCCGGTCAACCATCCCCCGCACCCATCCCTCTAAGCTCGAGGGGTGGCGGCGAGGTCTCCGGCGGCCATTACAAAACACCGCCCCGCACCTCGAACCCTCACCCTTAACTCCTAACCGGCGGTGAGGTCTCCGGCGAGCTTCGCCTCCCGCGCCGCCTCGTAGCTTCTCCTCCGGCCTCAACCGCTGCCCCTCCTCTTCCTTGTCGCAACGCTGTCCGGACAAGGAGCCGCACCCGTCGATCGCAATCTATCGATTTCGCTAATCTGATGGGTTCATTCTACCCCCTGCATGTTAATTGCAGGCACACAGCATGGTGGATGCGGTGAGCGTCGTCAAGCTGATCCTCAGCCTGGTGGTCGCGATCAAGGACGCGGTGGACACGGTGAAGCAGAACAAGCAGGACTGTCGGAAGATCGTAGCGCGCGTGAGCACACTCGCTGCCGACCTGTCGTCGCTCGACAACGACACGGCGGCGACGAAGCACGAGGCGTTGACCTCCGCTCTGGATGGCCTCCACCAGGCCCTGCACGAGGCCCTCCAGGTGGTCACGGACTGCCAGGACGGGAGCGCCGTGTGGCCATGGCGTGCTCGCGTCAACGCCGATGAGCTGGTTCAGGTGAACCAGAACATCGCGGAACAAGTGGCGCGCGTGACCTTGGTCGCCAGTCTCCAGACCAACATTGTGGTTAATACTAGTACTACATATCATTCTCAGCACAGAGTAGTTCAGTCGCTGCCCCAACAGGTACCATTCATTAATTACGTACATCATATCTTGTTACTCCTGTATCCTCTCGATCCCATAATATTTATAGCTTGCACTGTCATTATATTATCAAGGATAACTCGAAATTAAAATTTAGTAGCATTTGGTAAATTAAACCTTCATGAAATTACTGTTCTGTCACAGGACGATGGAGAGATGAATTTTCACTCGCTTATCATTCAGTCTTAACTAGGATATTAGTATGTCACTAATCTCCGTTGCATTCATATCTCCCCTTGGTAATAGAGTAAATTGTACTGGAAATATCTAAAGTTGTAGGGTAAATTGTACTGGAAATATCTAAGGCCCTGTTTAGCTGGGTTTCTGGGAGCTTTTCCATTGGAAAAGCCCCAGCCCAACCAAACAGGGGGCTTTTGGTTGGCTTTTTCTAATAACCAACAACAGGTGAATAAAGAAAGAAAAAACCGAAAAAATTAGAAAAATTCAGAAAAATCAAGAAAAATCCAGAAAATTAAGAAAAATTCAGGAAAGTAATAAAAATTCAAAAAATTCAAAAAATTAGAAAAATTCAGAAAATTCAGAAAAATCCAGAAAATTAAGAAAAATCCAGGAAATTAATAAAAATTCAAAAAAAATTCAAAAAAAAAGAAAAATCAGAAAAATTCAAAAAAAGTAAAATACAAAAAGAAAAGAAAAATTCAAAAAAATAACAAAAATTTAAAATTTTCCTCAATTTCCTGAATTTTTCTTAATTTCCTGAATTTTTCTTAATTTTATGGATTTTTCTTAATTTTTGAATTTTTCTTAATTTTTTGTTGAATTTTTTGAATTTTTTGAATTTTCTTAATTTTTTGAATTTTTCTTAATTGTCTGGATTTTTCTTAATTTTCTGAATTTTTATTAATTTCCTAAATTTTTATTAATTTTCTGGATTTTTGTTAATTTTATCAAAAGCCAAACTAAGATGGGTCATTTTATCAAATTTTCTATATATTGTACTATACAAAGATTTCGGTCGGTTTTCTATAATGATCGAGTTCTCCTTTGCAGGTGTGGCAATCATGTCAATAGAGATGTTACTGTATCGATGATAGGTTACTTCGTGACTATAAAGGATCACAAATTGAGATAGAAAGATGCATCCACATAGCCCAGCTCTGTGTCGAAGAGGATCCGGCACTGCGGCCCACCATGTCCGATGTTCTTCAGATGCTGAGCCTTAAGGATCGAAAGCTACCTTGCCCACAGAAGCCAGCTTACACCGTTACATCCGCTCTGTAGTTATGGCACCACAAGTCTGCAATACCTGCTCATCAACACGATGAGATGGAATACTCCTTTTTGTGAGACTCCTATTTGGGCGGTAATTAGTTTCCTTGTTCAGTTGGTTTTGATTAGATGCTAAGTCGGGTTGGGACATACATGTCGTGCTCGTATTGGTGTTCGTTTCGTGTGTCCGAGTCTTGTAGTCCCTTTGCAGTATAAATATATGAGAAAAGAGGATGTTGTGTTGCCTAAAGAGTCAAAGTTGTGTTTCGGTTTTGTGTATTCGGATCGTGAGTTCCGGCGGGTTTGCGTACGACGAACCATCTTGTCACACTAGTTGCCACTGTGGCACGATTGACCGGTGACTGTCACCTCGACCCTCTGCTCTTGTTGCAACGGTTGAAACTTGTTTGCCGCAGGCCGGGTGACACGATTCACCAGTCAGCAAAGCACGTCGATGAGCACACATAACGCCTCTCGCCGAACGTCATTCTCACTAGGAGCTGGCCCTAGCTACGGATTTCCATATTCACTGAGTCCTGATAGCTTCTGACTATATGGAGGTGATGTGTAATATCCAAGGTAGCAGCCGCAACAGCTATAGCACCATCTTCAAGGAGATTGCAGGCCGCCGGGAGGTGTTTGAGAAGATTATTGTCTTTATCAAATAGTATAATAGATCGAACAAATTGAAACGAACATGTACAACAGAGTCATAATAAACCAAAAGTTATGTCAAAATCTTCTAAAATTATCATCTCTAACTTCATCCTTTCACATCTTAACGTTCATCCAAACCTTCAATTAAAAAAAATCAGAAAACCCTTCACGAGATGAGATAGGTTAGCGAGCTACTGCATCGCCTCGAGCAGCACAGGAGCACGTGTGCACGTGGCTCGGTGATTGGGCTGGCCAAGAGCGACGCGCCAGCAGCGATGCATATGAAAAGTAGGGCAGGACGGGCAGGGATCAGGAAGGATGAGGCCAACTACCCAAGTAGCTCGATGGGCCTTGTAGCTACTTCATGCCAGTAGAGCAACTATGGTCGATATGCGAACATGGCGGCACTGGCCACGCACCCATCGAACAAACCATGATCCATGGAGGCGAGGCGGATTTACCTTGTTGCCGGTGCACCGGCGCGCTCCGACGGTAGCTCCGTCCGCCAAGCAGCCGGAGCTCTCGCGGAGCAGAGTCATGCTCCTCGAAATGGCAGCGGTGCGCGTGGCGTGTGAACTGCCCTTGACAGGGAAAGGGCGGGAGATTGTGCCTGCCCACACGAGGCAACTGCGCGGAAAGGCCATGGGCGCGTGGTAGATTGAGCGCCATGTCTTTCTCCCTCTCTGCACTCTTGAGCACATTGTCATCGTTTCCAAGAGATGCGGCACGGTGTGTTGAGTTTGTATCGAATATGTGTTCGGGATAGGTTACAAGGTAGGATTTGAAGTTGTAGTAGGGATAGGGTGGAGTTGGTGTCAGACTCTAGTAACCTGAACCTCCTATAAATAGAGGTACTCTATGTAACCAACGACATGTAACTTGAAAAACAGTTAATAGATGGAGAGGAGCGTCCGTAATCAAGCCCCGTTGATGTAGGCCTCATAGCTGAACCACATTAAAAACGTCGGGTATTTCGTTGCCTATTTTACAGTGTTCTCGGTATAGATCTACGCTTCCGCGTGTCGCCTCGTGGTTTTCGCAACAAGTGGTATCAGAGCATGAGATTGATGGTAGAGGAATCCTACGAGATAGAGGATGGCCGTGTGTCCATAAGCCGAGGTGGAGCCTGGATCACGTCGTGGAAATTCACTTCAAAGGGCGCGAGTATTTTTTACAATTTTTTGTGAAAAATTTGGCACAAGGTGGAGCGAGAAAGGAAAAAAAAGAGAGAAGGACAGCCGTTGCGACACGAGGCACAACGGCGCACGGCGGCAAGCGGCCGCAGGAGCGTCGGGCGGCAAACAGCCAGCCAGGCGTGCAACCCAGCCAGCCGACCAGGCAGCCCAAGCGCGACCTGCATAGCCTAGGGTGGCCTGGCACGACGGCCCAAGCGGCAGGCTGGCCAGGCGGGGCGGCCCAGCCAAGCGCCGGCCCAGGCGGGCGGAGGGTCGGGCAAGGCATGGCCTAGCGTAGCCCTAGTGGGGCTCGGGAGGGGGGCGTTTGGGAGGAGCCCAGGAGGCCCAGGCAGGACTTGAGAGGGCTCGACTATTAGTGGCCAGCACGCATGGGGGGGGCAGCCCAAGGGGTGTTGGAGAGGCCCAGAACATATTTTGGGTGTTTTCTTAGCCTAATTTCATATAAAATTCAAATTCTGCTCAAATTTGGGTTGGGTTCCGAAATTTGGATGGAGAGAGATTCGGAGTAGGAGTCTGTCGGCGGGATGGGGTCCAGGGTCCCCCGAACCGCCGGCGGAGGCCAACCAGAGGCCGCGGGGTGCGACACGTGGCGACCGGGTCGCGGAGGACCCCGCCTCATTAGTAAGCGGGCCCGGTGGTCTAGACTGAGTGCTCGGGGCCTCCCCCGAGCGTCGCATCCGTGCGAGCAGTCTAAAAGGGCCTTGGGCCCCCAAAAAGTCCAAGGCTCAAGAATCGAGGGAGCGCTCGGGACCCCTTCCCCGAGCGCCCGGCGTCCCGAGAGGTGTGGGGCCCGGGGGAGTGCTCGGGTGAACCCCCGAGCGGCTCTCCCGGCGCTTCCCCCGTAAGGGACCCCGAGCGACCCTCCAACGAGTGCTCCCCAAGTGCTCGGGGTCGCCCGGGGACAACCTGGGATAGCTGGCGCCCCTCAGGAACCGAAGGGGCTGCTCGGGGTTGGAGCGCTCGGGGGTCGTGGGGTCCCCCTGTGGGGCCCTCCTCCAAGCGCCCCGCTGCAGTGTTTAGCTTCTCCCGCAAGCTTCAGCCCCGGCAGAGGCATTTAATGCCCGTCATTCGGACATTAAATGCTGAGCCCTGTGAGGGCATGATATCGGTCAGGCCGGATCCCATCCGCGCAGGGCAAGTCCCTTTTTGCCATAGCCCCTGCCAAGGGATGGGTCCGTCTGACATGGTTGTTGACCGACCGGGCGCGCCGCCCCGCGGGCCCACGTCGCTGTCACCCCTTTTTTGCCCCCTTGGGTCGCGTCACCGCGTGCCCCGGTGCGCGGGTTCGGTCGCTGATTACCGGGGCCCAGGAGTGGATGCTTCACCCACTCGGTCAGAAGAAGCCCGGTAAGTCTCCTCTGCGGGACCCACCGAGCATAAAGGTGTCAGGGTCCCTGTCCGAAAGCATGACGGGGAGACGTCCGGCACGGAGATCGGCGCGTGCATTAAATGTAAGAGTGGGCGGCTCCTTGGCGCCCACGACGTCGTCTGCAGTACCCCCTGGCCACTGTGGTAAACCCCCGGCTATATAAGGGGAGTTCCAAGGCCATGCAAGGGGTTCGGATTTTTTTCGGTTAGCACTTCACTGGTTGGCCGATTGCACCACTCTAGGTTAGACTCTCTGAAGCTTTGAGCACCTTATGCTAGGTTGAAGCTTCTTTGAGTTAAAAGATCGGCTAGTCTCTTGTAAGGAAGACACCTCTGTAACCTTCATAGATCAATACAAACACACCCAAATAAATAGGACGTAGGGTTTTACACCTCCGGGTGGCCTGAATCTGGGTAAATCTCTGTGTCTCCTGCATCAAATCTACCTTTCCCACGATCCGTCACCGGCTCATAAGAAGAACTCTATTGCGCCCCCGGCCGAATCCCAATGGGGGTCCAACCGGACCACCGCTAGAGGCGTCTCTACGCTGACAGAGTCCGACTTGGATTTTAGGGTCCAAGGACTGCTATATAAGTAAGGTTTGGGGGAAGGCTTCAAGGCACGAGACTCTCAAGAGTTGAAGTCTACAGGCAACCTGGAGAGCACAAGTTCTGAAGGAGAGAAGAGCTTGGGTTCAGAGGAGGTGTGCTTGAAGAAGGAGATCGGTGCGACATCGATCGAGCAGGGAGTAGGTGATCAGGTCGGGTACTCGGATCTATTCGGGAGAGGCGACATGTCATCTTCAACAAGGTTTGAGGTGGCGAAGCTTGACGGCTCCACCAATTTCGTTCTATGGTAGGTAAGGGTTGCTCTAAAATTTTGTAGGATGTCTAGCCAAAGAAGATGGACGAGAATACTTGGGAGGAGCTGAAAGTCAAGACAGCCAGAATTATATGGCTGAGTTTGTCGAATAAGGTGATGTATCATGTGAGGGATGAGGATAGCGGCGGCGGCGGCCCTTGTAATATTTCAACCGATGGCCCAAATGATGACCCCAACTACTCGATGGGTCTTGTAGGTACTTCATGCCAGCAGTGCAAGTATGGTCGGGCACCGGCACGCTCCGACGGCAGCTCCGTCCGCCGAGCAGCCAGAGCTCTCGCAGAGCAGAGTCATGCTCGTCGAAACGGCGGCGGCGCGCGCGGCGTATGAGCTGGCCCTCGAGGTGTTCGTGGAAATGCGGTGCCGGGAAAGGGCGGGAAATTGTGCCTGCCCGTGCGAGGCAAGTTCTAGGGAGGTTCGTGGAGGCCACCTCACCTTTGCGGGTCTTCCCCTCTACAGTCTGAGGATCAGGACCCTGTCACTCTCCTACAGAACTCTACGCGTTCAGGCTCCATAAACCACAGCAAGAGAGCAGTTTCAGTGGCTTGGCGCGCGATGCGATTTTCTAAAGAGTATTGCAAGCATCGCAATACTTTCCGGTCTCGATCTTGTATGCAGGTTACTAGCAGCCTGTCATGGCGGTATGGGCTGGGCTGGGTCAGGCGGCGACGGTGGCGCAGCTGGTCGGGGTGGACGCCGGCGGGCTCATCTCCATGATCATGCAGGCCTCGGTGATGGCTCGTGAGAACAAGAAGGAATGCGAGCAGCTCGCGCGCCGCGTCTCCTTTATCGCCGATCTGCTGCCGCACCTACAGGATCCGGAGGTGATGTGGCGGCCGCTGGCCGGGCTGGACGACGCTCTCCGAGAGGCGCACGGGCTCGTCATGTCCTGCCAGGGGAGGAGCGCGGCCTACCGGTTCGTCATGGGTGGGAGGCAGGCCGACAGGTTCAGGGCGTCCAGAGCAGGATCGACTCCTACCTCATCGTTTTCCCCTTGGCCAGCCACATCGCCATGACTCGCCGCCTCGATCGCATCTGCAATGTCGTGTTTCCAAATGATGTCACAAGCGCACCACCGCAAGGCTCCAAATATTCCCAGCAGCTGGTACGTACGACACAAACACAAATTGGTCGAGCTCTCCCTGAAATTAATGGCCTCAAGCTTTTGATTATTTTGTCTAATTGGACTTGAAAATGATCTCATGCTTTGATGAAGGGAAGCTTACTAGTCTATTCACATTTGTGTTCTCTTTTCTAGGATTTAGCAGAGGTCGTTCAGGTTGCAAACCATGGAGCTGAGGTGTTCACGTTGGCGGGGATCGCGGCGGTGTCCAACATCTTTGTTGTTGACTTGATAGGCGGCTCCGGCTCCGGATTAGTATATAAGGGCAAAGCTTCCTGATGGGCTGGTGGGTGGAGGAGGAGAAGCGCCTGTTCGTCTACGAATACATGAAGAATGGCACGCTCGACGGCCACCTGCATGGTCAAGCGTCCTCCTCGCCAGTGATGGCGTCCTGGAAGATGCGCATCCAGGTACTGCTGGGCGTCGCAAGTGCCATTGAGTACCTGCACTGCTATGCCCGGCCGGCGATCATCCACGGTGACATTAAGTCTTCTAACATCCTTTTCGACACGACCTGGGTGCCACGCGTGTCGGACCTTGGTGCTTCGGTCACCTGGCACAAGGGGAACCAGCGCATGGATTGCCTTGACACAAGCACGATTGAGTTCCTTAATCCGGCTTCGGAGGAGGCACGGGTACCCCATGGAGCTGAGGAGTTGACGTCGGCAACGCCGGTCAACAACTTTGCCCTTGACACCACCCTCAGTGCAGGCGGCGCCGCAACGGCGTACGAGGCTGGGCTCACGTATATTGACTGTTTTCTCTCTCTGAACTCTATATTTGTGGCCTCTAATGACCCAAAGGGTTCATAGGCGAATGTAATGACCCAAAGGGTTCATAGGCAAATCACAGCAGTTGGGATTGGGGAAATTAGAGAAGAGCAGGAGACGGGGAAGAACAGAAGACTGGGATGACATATTTTTTTGTGTCTATTTCTTCGATAACCCAAAAACAACAATTCCCACATCCACTTGAGCCGCACCTCCGCTCGACGCCTACGCCACCACGGACCGGCTCTGAGTCCACACACACAGAGTTACAACTATTCAGCCCACGGCCCAGGTTACAAAACAACTTAACACACACACACGGAACTCTGCACCTGACGCTTGCACTACAAAACAGCTTCACCCACACACCGACTTCTCTGCTTCCTTCTCTTTGTGCGTCACCTCAGCGCCTGGTACGCTCATCATGGCAGCATTGCTGACATGGCCGTCCAGTTTTTTCAAAGTTTCCAGGGTTCTTTGGCATGTCTCTGTACAGCAAAACATGCCATCCAATTGGATGAAGGTTTCACAGATTTCAAACTATGTGTTGGAGATCTATCTCTAAACCGAGTTACTTTAATAATAAAACTAGAAAAGAGGTGTGGATCAAGTGAAGCAAGCTGCAACAGAGTAGAGCAGCGCTGTTATTGAGGAAGAAAAGAAGAATACTGTTGACGAGATGACTCCCGTCAGCAGGTGTAGGCACCCCGGGTCGGAGTCCGAGGTGCTGAAGGAGACTCGGGGAACGAAGCCAAGCGTCCGCGGGACTTTATCCAACTACCGCAAGAGTATCGAAGAATGTGTGGTAGAAGCTTGTATTGATCTCCGTTCATATGGGGTGCCAACTTGCCCTTATATAGGCAAAACCGGCTTACAAGTGTAAATACATCGCTACCCCCTCTAAAGGTTACAATCTCTCCCTGGCTCGTGTCACCGTACATTTGGCCGAACTCGTATTCTCCACCTCGCCGCTACCTACTACATGCGCCGGTATATCCGTAGATTCCCTTCACCGGTACGGCTCGCCTCCGCCCTTGTCGTCCTTTACCCCCGGCGGCGTCGTCCGTATCCGGTGGTCTTGCCTCGCCTTCCTCCTCGCTCCGGCCGAGTCGCCCTCTTACCTCGTCCACGGGGGCCGACTTGCTTCTCACCTCGGCGGTTAAGTCGTCCGACCGAGATGGCTCCCCGTTGGCTCGAACTCACCTAAAGACCTCTGCATAACACCTTACGTTAATCGTGACACGAATAGAGAATAGGGGGTACCTCGTCCTGGTGCCTCGTCCGGACTTCCCCAACAGTAGCCCCTTGCGGGGGCGAGCGGCGGGGAATTCGGCGTCGTTCACGCCCGCATCCTTTAGTGGGAGTCGGGGTGCCTGGGACGAGGTGCCCCCTCCGACTCTCCCGATCCCCAATTTCCTCGCTCACCAGCTTCCGTAAAGGACGCCTTATGTCATGGGCCGTTACGTCCCAACCCGCTTATCCCGCTCCGCGTCCGTTACTTCGCCTCGTAGTTCGGGCCACCCCGGGGCTATAAATACCCCCCCCGTCCCTTTCCGCCTGACAGTATCCGCCTTCTCTGCTTGCAACTCGCCGCTCACCGCGCCCTAGCCTCGAAAGCTTCTCGCTCGGTTCCCTCCTTCAGCACGATTCGCCGCTCGCATTGGGTCGCGATCAAGCGTCTGCAGGACGATTGGCATTTGAGGCGGAAGAGGCGACCATGTCGACCAGCAAGGCCGCCGCGGTCACGAAGCAGAAGGGGAAGAAAGGAGCCGAGGTCACCTACACCCGGTGGCTTGGTACGACTCAGGCGTCGGACACCACGCTATCTCGCCTCAGCGCGGCGGGGTGCTTCCCCCTAGGTTGGACGAGCATGGGCCGGCCCTCCCGAGGAAGGATGTACAAGGGCCAAAGCGCCGGAGGGTCACATCATCGTATTCGCCGACCAGTTCAGGGCCGGGCTCACTTTCCCCGCCGCGCCCATCGTCCAGCTCGTCTTGGACCATTTCGGCCTCGAGATCTCGGACCTCAACCCGATCGCCATCTCCCGTTTGGCCATCTTCGAGTTTGCAATGAAGTCGATGCGGATGGACAGCACGGCGGCCGCCTTCGCTATGTTCCACGAACCGGTGATGACCACCTCGGCCGTCTACAACGGGGCCCACTCTCTCTTCGGGACGATCGGCTTCCGGTGGTGCCGAGGTTCCGACGCCTCGTACCCGGCCATGGCGTTGAAGAACAAGTGGAAGAACTGGAAGAGCGAGTGGTTCTTCTACCGGGTCGGCGACCTCGGCTTTACCGGTGACAAAGTCGCCCCCGGGTACACTACTCGCACGCCGCTCGCCTCCACGGCGGACTTGGCGAGGCGCGACGCCCTGAAGGTGATGAGCCATCAGCTCTCGTCACGCGACTTAGTCGAGGAATACCTCCTCCTGAGGATTCGGCCGCTCGCCACCGGCTGGAGGATGAAGTGCAAAGCCTCCCCCGACGGGCAACCTCACGGGCCCTGCCCCTTTTATGGGTACGAGCCGACGAAGGGGTACGACCTCGCCCGGGCGGAGCGAGACGCGAATCTCCTCCTGGGACGCTACTTGCCGTCGGAGGCGGCGATTGTCTCGAAGATGATCGCCGTTCGTCGGAACCGGGCCTGCGAGTTGTTCGGCTGGGACGTTCCCGCTCGCCCGGACATCGCCCCGGCCGGTGACACCAAGCCGGGGGAGAAGAGGAAGCGGCCTGCTCCGGCCCCGAAGGCGAAGGCGGCCTCGAAGAAGACAAAGCCGTTGAGCATCGCCGCCGAGCTAGCGGACTGGGATGACGACGACGCTGACAGCGACCACCACGAGTCGCCTGCTCGTGGTGGGGCGAACACCGATGGGTCCGAGGACGACGAGGAGTCCGAGGAAGGGTCGCGCGGCGGCAGCGACGAGGAGCCCCCGACGAAGAAGCAGGACGACGTGGCGACAAAGCCCGGACCTGGCGCAGGCAAGGGGCCGATGGGCGGCCTCTTTACCGTGGTGCACTCGACGGCCGTGACGGTGGAGAAGTTCTCCTGGGAGTCGTCCTCCTCATCTTCGTCTGATGTTGAGATTGACGAAATCGTTGGGGACGTCGAGGGCGACGTCGCCGAGGGGTCCCTTCAAGATCCCCCGGTTTCTCAGGTGCGGTCGCCCGCCGAGGAGCCTCGCTCGGGCGAAGCTCCGCCGGGGTGTACGACGATGGAGCACGCGCCACTGGCGGAGACTTCCAAGGAGCGCTCGCTCGGCGGCGCGAGTGGCGAGGCCGACCCGGCGAAGGCGTCGATACCCGAGAAGGTTTCCGCCCCAGACGTCGTGACGGTGCTGTCCTCGACGTCCCAGCGGGGGAAGACGAAGAGCGGGGGTTCCCTTGATTCGGCTCAGCCGTCTCGCCCCCGCGTGGAGCTGTCCGGTCGGCTCGGGCCAGAGTTCTTCGCCACCTCGCCGCTGGAGCTGGACCTCATAAGTCGCCCTGAGGCGAGGCTGTCCGAGGAGGACGTCGCGGCGAGTTTCGTCGGGATGTCGGCATCCCAAGTCGGAGCGGCGGCATGAGCCGCGGCGCTGAAGGTAATCTCGCCAGCCCCTTGTTTCTTTCGTTGGATGAATACTAACTCCTCCTTTTTCAGTGCCTGTTCGTCGCCGAGAAGCTGGCGCTTCTGGAGGCGCACGCGGGCGACACCGACAGCCCGTTGGCCGAGGAGCGGGCTCGCACCGCCGACGCGCTGCACGCCCTTAGCTCTGCGGAGGACAGGTCGGCCGCGCTCGCCGTGCATCTGGACGAGACTACCTCCGAGGTGGGACTCCTAAAGACTAAGCTGAAGGAGATGGAGAGGCGCGCTGTTCGTGCGGAGGGCGATCTTGCCGCAGAGCGCGAAGGGGCCGAGGCGTTGAAGAAGCGTGCCTCTGAGGCGGAGGAGTCGCTCGCGTCCGAGCGTGGGAAGGCCGAGGCGGCGGCGAGGCTGCTCGCCTCGGAGGAGGAGAAGTCCGCCTCAGCCGAGCGGGAGGTCAAGCAACTCCGCGACGACCTCGCCTTGGTGCACGAGAGGCTCGGTTTCCATGCCGACCAACATTCTCGGGCGCGCCGACTCGTCACAGGGTTGTGTCACGCAGCGCACGTGACGAGCGAGGTGGTCGGCCTCGACGTCGCCCCCTTCAGCTGTGACGACGCAGATACTTATACCACGGAGGGCTTAAAATGGGCGACTCGAGTCTGCCACGACTCTCATTTGGCGGCCCTGCAGTTTGCCCAAGACAACGCCCGGGCCGCCGCGGAGCTTCTCCTCGGCTGCTCCCTCCTGGCGTCTCGCCCCGAGCCTTCAGTCTTCTCGGCCCCAGGGTATGTCGCCCCGAAGACGGCCGACGTGGTCGGGGTCCGTCATAAATTCAAGGGCGAGGCGGACGCTTTCATGTCTTCGGTCTGGTCTTCTCGCAAGAAAGGGCAGAAGTATGTGGAGGCGATCCAGAAGTCCCGGAAGCGGTCGGGCGTGGGGGGCGAGCTCGAAGGGCACCGAAGGCACTTTGGGTGGCAAGTCGCCCGCATCGTCCTCGCCGCCAAAGGTTTAAAGTTCGCCTTCAGGGCTGGTTTGCTTTTTCCTTTTTTGTCGCTGCGTTGACGTGCCAGCCGCCTGTGGCCTTTTTGTGAACTCGCCGCGTGGCGTAGAAATCTTTGGCTGTCATGAGTTGGCCTCGTTTATTTATATCGATGTTCATTTTTACCGTGCTTGCTTGCAGACTACGTCGTCGCGACATAAGTCGCCTGCTGGGCGACGAGGTTCTCGCCCTTTCATGGCTATGTCGCATAAGCATTGCTCGGCCGCCCTGCTGGCTACTCGGAAGGACGACGACGGGCCCGGGGGGTCCGCGGGGGATGTCGCCCTGGGGGTCGTTGCAGCCCGAAGGAGAGGGCTGCTTGCCGTGGTTAGCGAGGAGGTCGAGGGTGACGATTCGGCTGAAGACGAAGGGGACGGGGACCTGATCCTTTTGGCCCTCGCCACCGAAGTGCCTAACGATGCCGAGTAGGGTTGTTGTATCGTTTAGTTCGCCCCATATTTTTGGGGCGTCGACTTAGTGATTTTCCTTGTTGCGCCGGACGCGACTTTGTAATCCATCCTGGATCGGCGGGGGCCTTCTCCCACCGGAAATAAAGGGGCGACCGTGAAGTAGTCGCGGTCGCCTCCTCTTGTAACTGCAGATCTATTTATTCACATTCACTTATTTTTGTATGCTGGACGAGGTGTGTGTTGGACGCGTTGCGCGGTAGTGTGGGATCGTCGAGCATCTCGTCGTTGAACGCCATGTCGCCGGTTAAGCTGACACGGTCGACCCCGCGTGCCATACGCTGCTTGTGACTTATTGTAGACCGGAGGGCCCTTCCACCAGAAATAGGGGCGACCGCGAAGTAGACGCGGTCGCCCTGTTTTGTAATCGCATAGGCGGATATGCATTGCTTTGCGTTTATACGATGGGCGAGGTGCTTCTTGTTCAGACGATGCGAGGTTATGTAGGGCTTGCGTGCGATGTTGGTGAGGCCAAGGGGGTTGACCTCAATGGCGCGGTGTCTGGTGAGGGGGGGGGCGTCGCTGCTAGGTCAGGCCGAGGCTCTGGGCCGTGTCGCCACTGAGGCCGAGGCGCGGAGCCGGGCCGTGTCGTCAAGTTTGGGCGCGGCGCGGGGCCGTGTCGCCACTGAGGCCGAGGCGCGGAGCCGGGCCGTGTCGTTAAGTTAGGGCGCGGAGCCGGGCCGTGTCGTCAGGTTAGGGCGCGGCGCGGGGCCGTGTCGCCACTGAGGCCGAGGCGCGGAGCCGGGCCGTGTCGTCGTCAAGTTTGGGCGCGGCGCGGGGCCGTGTCGCCACTGAGGCCGAGGCGCGGAGCCGGGCCGTCTTGTTAAGTTAGGGCGCGGCGCGGGGCCGTGTCGCCACTGAGGCCGAGGCGCGGAGCCGGGCCGTCTTGTTAAGTTAGGGCGCGGCGCGGGGCCGTGTCGCCACTGAGGCCGAGGCGCGGAGCCGGGCTGTGTCGTTAAGTTAGGGCGCGGCGCGGGGCCGTGTCGCCACTGAGGCCGAGGCGCGGAGCCGGGCCGTGTCGTCAGGTTAGGGCGCGGCGCGGGGCCGTGTCGCCACTGAGGCCGAGGCGCGGAGCCGGGCTGGAGCATAGCGAGCTATCATAACCAAAATATGCGGTTTCTTACAAGGACGATGTCCTTTTTAGCTGACGCAGCAGCAGTTTCTCGCGGCGAGATCAGACGTAGTATTTCCTGAGATTGTCGCTGTTCCAGCTGTGCTTGAGGTCGACTCCATCCAGGTCTTTCAGGCGGAATGACGACGGCCGAGACGAAGAGACGACTTCGTACGGGCCTTCCCACTTGGAGGCGAGCTTGCCGTCGGCTTCGGGATTGAGCTTCCTCTTGAGCACCAGGTCGCCCACCTTTATCGGTCTTGGCTTTACCGTCTTGTTGTAATGTCTCGCCGTGGCGGCTTGGTACTGGTCGATGTGGAGAGCGGCGTTTTGTCGAACCTCGTCGAGCCCCTCGAGGGACGTGAGATGGTTGTCGTCGTCCGGCGACTCGCGCGTGCGAAGGGACTCCAACTCGACCTCTGCCGGGGTGACGGCTTCTTCACCGAACAGCAGTTTGAATGGGGTGTGGCCCGTCGCCCGGCTGAGCGAGGTGCGAGACGACCATAAGACGTTGGGGAGTTCGTCCGCCCACTTCCCGGCGGGAAGCTCGAACATGCGCCGCCGTAGGCCGGAGAGGATGATGCCGTTCGCCCTTTCCACCGCGCCGTTAGCTTTAGGGTTGGCGACCGAGGCGAAGCAGAGCTTGATGCCAAGGCCGGAGCAGAACGTTCTGAAATTTGCTGCGTCGAACTGCGTCCCACTGTCCACGGTAAGCTCGCGCGGGAGGCCGAACCGACAGATGAGGTTTTTCCAGACGAACTTCTGCACGGCGGCCGAAGTGATTTTCGCCAGTGGTTCGGCCTCTATCCACTTAGAGAAGTAGTCCAGGGCGACGACGACGAACTTGGCGCCTCGGCTCGCCGTTTTGAAGGGGCCGACGAGGTCCACTCCCCAGCGGGCGAGGGGCCACGAGGGCGAGATGGGCTGCATCACCGACGCCGGTTTGTTAGTGCCTCGGCCCATCCACTGGCAAGCGGGGCAGCGCCGTACCAGCGTCTGGGCGTCAGTCAGCGCCGTAGGCCAATAAAAGCCGGCGCGGTAGGCCTTGGCGATTAAGGACCGCGGGGCGAGGTGCGAACCGCAGAGCCCCTGGTGAATCTCCTTGAGCAGGCTCCGCCCTTCTTCGAGTGCGAGGCACCTCAGAAACGGGGCGCACACTCCCCGTTTGTAGAGCGAGCCCCTGTGGATGATGAAGCTCCGTGCGCGCGCGGCGAGGCGCCGAGCTTTGGCCGGGTCTTTGGGTTCCGTCTCCGAGAGGAGGTACTCCTCGATCGGCGCCCTCCAATCTTCAGGCGAGGCGGCGTCTGCGGAGATGACGCTGACCTCGGACACGGCTTCGACCGAGGGGGCCCTCAAGGTCTCGCTGAACGCGCCAGGAGGCGGGGTGGTGCCGCCGCTCGCCGCCCGGGCCAGAAGATCGGCCTCGACATTGTCCCCGCGCGGGATACTCTGGATTGTGATCCCGCTGAAGTGTTTCTCGACGGCCCTTACTGCCGCCAGATACTTCGCCATTTCCGGATCTTTTGCCTGGTAGTCCTTCCCGACTTGGCCGGCGACCAACTGCGAGTCGCTCTGGACGAGGAGGCGACGCGCCCCAGCCGCGCGCGCCTTGCGGAGGCCAAGTAGAAGAGCCTCGTATTCGGCGACGTTGTTTGTTGTTTTGAAGTTCAGGCGGGCCGAGTATAGCAGCTTCGCTCCTCCCGGCGACACCAGGACCGCGCCGGCCACCGCTCCTTCCGCACACCAGGAACCGTCGACGTACAGCGTCCAGACAGAGTCGCCTGCGATGGGTTCGAAGTCCGGGCGGGGCACCCATTCGACGATGAAGTCGGCGAGGACCTGCGACTTGATAGCGGTTCGAGGCAGAAACTCGATGGCGAACGGGGCGAGCTCGGCAGCCCACTTGCTGACTCGGCTAGTGGCTTCTCTGTTGCGGAACATCTCGCCGAGTGGGAACGATGTCGGGACCCGGACGGAATGGGCCATGAAGTAGTGGCGAAGCTTTCGGGAGGCCATGATTAGCGCGTATGCCAGCTTCTCGAGCTCGGTGTAACGCAACTTCGCCCCTTGCAGCGACTCGGAGACGTAGTAGACTGGGTTTTGGGTCCGCGCCTGCTCCCTGACCAGGACGGCGCTAACGGCGGAGGCCGTTGCGGCGAGGTACAGCAGGAGCACATCGCCCGGGGACGGGCTCTGGAGGAGCGGAGGCGAGGTGAGGTACTGCTTGAGGTTCTCGAAGGCGAGCTGACACTCCTCCGTCCATTCGAACTTCCCGGAGCCCCGTAAGGCTTTGAAGAACGGGAGCCCCTTTTCGGCGGAGCGAGATACGAACCTTCCCAAGGAGGCGAGGCGACCCGTCAGCTTCTGAACTTGCTTCGTTGTGGTGGGGGGACTCATGCTGAGGATGGCTTGTATCTTCGTTGGGTTGGCCTCTATCCCCCGCTTGGAGACGAGGAATCCCAGCAACTTCCCCGCGCGCACGCCGAAGACACATTTCTCAGGGTTTAGACGCATGTCGGACTTGCGCAAGCTGCTGAAGGTTTCCTGCACGTCGGCCGCGTGTGACTGGGCGAGGCTGCTTTTTATGACGACGTCGTCCACATATGCCTCGACGTTGCGGCTGACTTGATCGCGCAGGGTTTTGCCGATCAGCCGGGCGAACGTCGCGCCTGCGTTCTTAAGGCCGAACTGCATTCGCACGTAGCAGAACGTCCCGCACGGGGTGATGAAACTCATCTTCTCCTCGTCCTCCTCGGCCATCCACACCTGATGGTACCCGGAGTATGCGTCGAGGAAACTCATGAGCTCGCAGCCGGACGTGGCGTCCACGAGTTGGTCGATGCGGGGGAGGGGGAAGTCGTCCTTTGGGCACGCCTTGTTGAGGTCGGTGTAGTCGACGCACATGCGCCACTGTCCGTTTGCCTTTTTGACGAGTACCGGATTCGCCAGCCACTCCGGGTGCAGTACTTCGCGAATGACCCCGGCCTTGAGCAGTTTTGCGACCTGTTCGCGGGCGGCGAGCTGTCGGTCGGCCGACATCTTCCTCAGCCGCTGCTTGACTGGGCGAGCCCCCGGCCGGACCTGCAGCTTGTGCTCGATTATGCTCCGGGGGACCCCAGGCAGATCTTCGGGCTCCCAGGCGAATATGTCCGCGTTCTCCCGCAGGACGAGGAGGAGGGCTTGCTCCGTCTCGGCCGGGAGATCTGCTCCGATCAGGACGGTCTTGTGAGGCTCGTCTTCAGATAACGGAACAGACCGAGTTTCCCCGTCCGGTCTGGGCTTGGGGACCCACCACCCCGTGGTGGACGACATGAATTGGTCGGGGGCGAGGTCGATGCCGAGGACCTCGCCTGAGGCGGGCGAGGCGTGGCGTGGTGTCTCGGCCACCGGGACGACGTCGTGAACGTATCTGATGGTCGCAGATTGCTCGATGCGGCGGGAGAGGGCTTGGCCGCCGTGGACTGTCACGACTCCGGCAGACGCGGGGATCTTCATGCACAAGTATGCGTGGTGGGGAACTGCCCCGAACTTGTTGAGCGCCAGCCGCCCGAGGATGACATTGTATTGGTAAGGCATGTCGACGACGTCGAAGAGGATGGTCTCGGCGCGGGAAAGGCCGTTGCTGCGAAACTCTACCGGGAGTTCGATTCGTCCAAGGGCCCTGATCGGCTCGCCACCAAAGCCGAGGAGGGGGATTCCGGGAGGCTGCAGGCATGCTCGCGGGATACCCATTTCGTCCAATGCGGAGGCGAATAGGATGTCCGCTGAGCTGCCGCCATCCACGAATACGCGCTGGACCTCGACCTCGAAGATGATGGCCGAGATGACCAGGGCGTCGTGGTGCGGAAGGACCACGCCCACAGCGTCCTCCAGGCCGAACGTGATGGGAGTGTTCGTCCAGGGGGGAGCTCGGTCGGCGGGTACGCGCCGATGTGCTGGACCCGGCGAACGTATTCCTTGCGCTGGCGCTTCGATGAGAAGGTGCAAGCACCCCCGCCGGTGATCGTGTGGACGACGCGACGAGGTCCATGGCCGCCGGGTGGAGAGCCGCGTCGAGGGGGTGGCGGTGGGAGCTCGAGTGGGGCGTCGCCCCGTGGTTCTTGATTGCGCCGCTCGCCCTCCGCCCGGGGAGGGGGAGCGTCGGCCCGCGCGCGGGCGACGACCTCGCATTCCTCTGTGGAGTGTGAGCAGAGCTTGTGGAGCTCGCAGTACTTTCGCCGGGGTCTTGGGCGAGGTGCCCCTCGCGGGCGATGTGCTGGGTCTCCTCGGCCTGGCCCTGGTCGGGTATAGGGCTCCCTTCCGTGGTGGCGCGGAGGCGCGCGAGGCGGGGAGCGGGTGGTCTGACGCCTTTGACTTTCTTGCGGTCGCCCTTCATCTGATACGTGATGTATCTCGTGGCGCCTCGGCCGGCGCCGCTCGGCCTCAGTCTTCTCGTTCCCCAGGTACGCCTGCGTCGCCCTGGCTTCTTCCCTTCGCAGAATCTGCCCTTCCTCGACTCGGGCGTACACCTCCATAATATCGTACAGCTGCTCGACGCGAGAAGGGCGCTTCCTTTCGAGCTTGTCGGCCAAGGCCTCGTTGTTGATGCCTCGCCTTGCGGCCTCGCAGATCGTCTGCTCCGCGACCCCCTTCATCTGGCATTGGACCTCGAAGAAGTGACGTTGGAACGCGCGGATGGTCTCGCCGGGTCGCTGCCGGAGGTTGCTGAGGTCCGTTGAGGTCATCTCCTTGTTCCGGCACCCCAGGAAGTGCCCGTGCAGCTTGTCCCGGAGCTGTTCCCACGAGTAGATCCTGCGAGGCTCCAGGCCGAGGTACCATGCCTGGGCGATGCCGGTGAGGGCGAGCAGCAGGCTCTTCGCCATGATGGCCTCGCCGCCGCCCGAGGCCATCACGGCGGCCTCGTACACCCTTGTGTATAGGACCGGATCCGTCGTCCCTGCGTACTTCGGGAGGTCGGCGGGACGAAATTTTGGCGGGAACGGGACCGCCATGAGCCCTGGGCTCAGCGGGCTCGCCAGGCTCGTGAGGTCGACGACCTCGCCGCGCCCCGCCCGATCTTGCTCCTCGTGCGCCCTGCCTGGACGCTGGGCACTCGCGCCCGGGCCCGCACTGCCGCCGTGTGTTCCGTCCGGGGCGCCTTGCTGGTTTAGCAGCACGGTCGTCCTGAGGCGAGCTGCCTCGCGGTCCGCCTCGCCCATAAGCGCGGCCGCCCGGGCCCGAGCGGCGTCCAGGTCCTTGAGGAGAGACTCGGCCGCGGAGGATGGGGCGAGGACTTCTGCCCGGGCGGCGGCGCGGTCGGCGGCCAACTGATGACGCAAGTCTTCCGCGGCGGATGCCTCCGGAGGTGGCGGGGGGGTCGCTAGAGCGCGCGTGGCTTCGAGTTGGGCTCGATAGAGGTCGGCCATCTGCTGGGACTGCGAGTTCGCCCTTTGGGCTTCCAGCTCCGCCGCCTGGAGGCGCGCCTGCAACGCCACCGAGTTCCTCGCCGCCTCGTCGGCCTGCCGGCGCAAGTCGTCCACTGCGTCCGCCAGGGTACGTCCGCTCGAGGGCCCCGCCGGGGGTGGCACTCGCGCCGCGGGGGACGGGACAGCCGCCCGCGACGCTCCGTCTGCAGCGGCGTCGGAGGTGAGCTCGCCCGCGCCATCGGGACCTTCCGGGGCGGCTCTTGCTGCTTCCACGTTCGTCTCGCCCTCGGCCGCGGGGGGGAGGGAGCTGGACCCCGCGCCTGCCGCTCGCCGCCGCCCTCCGCCTTGTCGTGGTCGCGCCCTTCTTCGGTCGAGGCGGCATGATGGAGACCCGCTTCAGGAAGTACTTCGCCCCTTGTCCCCACGGTCGGCGCCAACTGTTGACGAGATGACTCCCGGTCAGCAGGTGTAGGCACCCCGGGTCGGAGTCCGAGGTGCTGAAGGAGACTCGGGGAACGAAGCCAAGCGTCCGCGGGACTTTATCCAACTACCGCAAGAGTATCGAAGAATGTGTGGTAGAAGCTTGTATTGATCTCCGTTCATACGGGGTGCCAACTTGCCCTTATATAGGCAAAACCGGCTTACAAGTGTAAATACATCGCTACCCCTCTAAAGGTTACAATCTCTCCCTGGCTCGTGTCACCGTACATTTGGCCGAACTCGTATTCTCCACCTCGCCGCTACCTACTACATGCGCCGGTATATCCGTAGATTCCCTTCACCGGTACGGCTCGCCTCCGCCCTTGTCGTCCTTTACCCCCGGCGGCGTCGTCCGTATCCGGTGGTCTTGCCTCGCCTTCCTCCTCGCTCCGGCCGAGTCGCCCTCTTACCTCGTCCACGGGGGCCGACTTGCTTCTCGCCTAAAGACCTCTGCATAACACCTTACGTTAATCGTGACACGAATAGAGAATAGGGGGTACCTCGTCCTGGTGCCTCGTCCGGACTTCCCCAACAAATACCGTTGAATTCCTGGCTACGTCCCTCCTGGAGCCCACACAACACGTCATGGACACTAAGCGTGTTACCTGTGTGTTAGAAAAATGACATCATACAGGCAGCCACCATCGGGCAGCTGGTGGGAGTGGATGCGCTGCGGTTCATCTCGACGATCATACAGGCAGCACAGACGGTTCACAGCAACAAGGAGACCTACCACGAGCTCCTGCAGGACGTGCAGCTGATAAGCGACCTGTTACGGATGCTGCAAGACCCGTAGATGACGCAGCGAGCCGAGATCGTAAATGCGCTCAATGGGCTGGAGGGGACCTCCAGGAGGCGTACAGCCTCGTCAGCTCCTGCCGGGACTGCAGCGCCGCATACCGCATCTTCATGGGATGGAAGCAGACCGACCAGTTCCGACGCCTGAAGAAGAGGATTGCCAAGCACCTCCGGTTCTACCCTATGATCAGCCATGCTGACATAACCCGTCGTCTGGAAAGACTTAGCAACGGTGTGTTGTCGACTTGCTCATCACAGCTATGGTCATGTATCCAAGGGTCTTTATGCTAGTACTAGTACTAGTCTGATATGCCTGATATTTATTTCGTTGTTTCAGGATGCAGCAGGAGTGCTGACATCGTCTACCAGCCACTCAAATTCTGAAGCTCGGTCAGAATCTAGCAATATGTTTTGGTCTACATACTTACTTTGTTGACAAGTTACTCCAAAGTGTAGAGATACTTTGTTGCTCCCTACATAGTCAAAATAGAGCCAACTGGCCACAATTTGATTTCAAAAACATACGATCACATACAAAAAACACTCGCTTTATCTTTTTTCAACAATGACAATTTCAGGACTGAAGGTAGCTTACGACGTGCTGAATTAGAAAGATTACAGGCCGGAACGGAGTCCATTGCAGTGGAGGAACACCAACGAGCAGGCAATTTTTTCAGCTAAATTAGTGTTTTAACTATTTATGGAGGTGGGACCACTGACTTAGAAATATTTAAGCGCAGAAAACTTTTATAGTTATCTTTCTTTTTACCTGTGCACGTGATATTAGACTAGTACAGGAAATGAACATTCAGATTGTGAATCGGCCTGCTAGTCATTGTATTGAGCTATTTATTTCAATATAGTTATGATGATCTATCAGATATGATCTGTTTAGACAATTATGATGATATCAGTTGTGATCTGTTTTAGTATAATTATGAAAATCTATTCTGTTTAGATATAATTATGATTTTCTATCTACATCACATACCTCCACGCCTTCGTTCCACAATGTCTTCAGATCTTTTATCAGTAATGATAGGTACTGATGATGTATAGTACTGTATCCCGTATATGAAGACATACCCGTGTACGATGCTCTGGATTATCGGAGTAAGTACGTGTATCCGGTAAGGATCTCTAGGAGATAAGGTAATCCCCGTAAAGAGGGAAGACATCCCTTAAACTAGGAAGTCAATCCCGGCGTTTAAGGAAGTCAGAGTCCTACCTGGGCGAAAGCCCACATACGGTACGACTTAGGAAACCCCCTATATAAAGGTCAACAATCCTATAGGGGAGGACAAGTATTTCTAGTCCCATGACACAAGTTTGGCTAGATCCAGAAGCCCTAGCGATCTCCCACGAGAAGACCCGCCGCCTCGAAGGAGTTGAGTCCCGCGGCTAGTCGTGTTAGTCTTCGATTAGGTCTAAGATAGCCACTAACATACACATCCCCTGTAAGACAATTATCTGGTTAATATATTCGAACAGGACGTAGGGCTGTTATCCTGAGGGAAGCCCGAACCTGTATTAAAATGGTTTTTTCCTTGCTGTCAGATCGGCTGGCCTTGTGCCCTAGGGATCCCATCCCAACTACGAATACCGTAAGATCGACGGTTTACCGATCGTCGACAGATGGCGCCGACCGTGGGACCTCTCCGGCTGAAGCCGTCCAGGAAGAATCAGAGTCGGCAAGACGCGCAACTAGTCGTGATCAGCCCATTACGCCGACTGCACAGCCCTTACCGGTCCAACCCGAGAAGGAAGAAGCAGATCCGGTGGGGAATCCGATCGCCTTCACGCGCCAAACCGGGTACTCGGATCAGGGCTTCTACGACAACTTTGGCCCGATGGATCCATACCCAGTGACTGACCGCATAGATTATGGAAAATACGCCCCTAGCGAAGACTCGGATTGCGAAGCAGATCACTTTAGAACCGAGTGTGCCAGGGCTTTCCAGGGGAAGTTGGCGCTAAACAGCAACCCCCAGGCAGGAGTGATTAGCCCAATGTCGGGGGCTATCGCCTGCAACTTCTGATCGACCAGACGATCAAGATCCCACTCGCATCCTCTTCGAGGAGGAAGATACAATGGAGTGGAACTATACATCATCTAATCCAGATCCTTGAATAGTTCTCGCAATCCAAGATGATCGCGAAGAGTTTGAGAGGCAAGATCAGGATGGGAGCGCACGATGTCGCAGCCCGACGGCTACTCCCCAAAGGAACAGGGATATGCCCACGGGGCCAGACAGAACACCTCCAAGGACAGGGGAATACGTGTCCCGAATTGCTCGAAGGCTCGCTGAGGTGCGCAATCTGCTGTCAAGACCACCGGCGACAGACTTGTCGACGCCTGAAGGACGGCAGTAGCTGCAACGGCTGGGGGTTGAACTACAGTAGACCCAAGCCCAAGCCGAGTCTTCTCAAGCCCAATTGGTGGCATGTAGCTCCAACCAGAGGAGCACCCTTCGCCCACGAGAAGAATCAGATGGGGAAAGATGTCACCCCAGGAACCAGTTTCGCCAGGGGAAACCACGCGTCGACCTACGTGATAAGATCAATGAGCGCCGGACTCAGAGGCGCCAGCAAGATTAGTCTCCCCCTCGGAGAGACTATGGACACCATGCCAACGTTCGGGGATGATCTCCGACCCCGAATAGCGGCGGGAATGCGCCTTATCGAAGAACTGTCAACGGATGTCAAGCGCTATCACAAGAACTCCGACATGTGCGCTGGTCATCTCGTTTTAAGCCTAGGGCCTTAGAGTTGTACGACGGCACCACAGACCCAGCAGAATTCCTGGCAATCTACACTATGACGATTGAGACTGCAGGCGAAAACGAGAAGGTCATGGCCGACTACCTCCCGACCGCCCTCAGACGAGCTGCCAGGACGTGGTTGACGAACTTGCGACCGGGAACGATCCGCTCCTGGGGACAACTCTGCGACATGCTCCTCAGCAACTTCCAAGATACCTTCACACGCCCTGGTCGAGTCGACGACTTATTTCTAGTCGTCCAACGACCAGATGAGACTCTCCGAGAATTTACTAAGAGGTTTAGTGCTGTCCGCAACACTATACCTGAAATAACTGACTCGGACGTCATCCGCGCCTTCACTCGGGGCAGTAGAAACGAGATGTGCACGCATAACTTGATCATGAATCCTCCTAAGACTATGCCACAACTCATGGACTTAGCTGAAAAAGCCATCTGTGCGGAGGAAACCCTATGCTACATCAAACAGCAACAGGGCAGGTCGACCAGCTCTCCCCTCCGGACTAGAGACGACTTAAAGAAAGGAAAACGGAAGAAGAAGTCTTTCGGGGGGAACAGGGAAAAGAGAGCCAAAGCCGAGGAAATCTTCGCCGATCTCCCCGGGAAGCACACCTGGCGACCATGCCCCAAGGATAAGCAGACCAATTCTTCCGATAAACCATCCAAGCTCTGGTGCGACTTCCACCAGACTGATTCGCATGATCTGCGTCAATGTCGTATATTCAAGAAGTACCTTAAGGAGGAGAAAGAGAAGCTCCGCGTGGAGAACTCGCAGGTCGCAAACAACAGCTGGGACATGACTCTCGATGATGACTCCACCCCTGAGCCATTCCAGGGGCACGTTTAGAGCGATCGAGCATATATTCGGGGGCTCGGCTTCCTACGAGTCAAAAATGCAATACAAAGCGATCGCCCGGAAGTTTTTGCGAATATACCGCAAGTCTCTCGAGCAGTCAAATGGTCGGAGGTCGAGATCAAGTTCGACCAAACAGACTGCCCAAAAATTATGCTCGACCGGGACGATGTCCGATCGTGGTCGAACTAACGATCAACAACTGCCGGTGGCCCGGGTACTGATAGATGGAGGGAGTTCCCTCAATATCCTGTTCACCAAAACCTTCGACGCGATGCAAGTACCACGGTCATCGATCTAGACAGTGACACAGGCGTTCCATGGCATTGTGCCAGGCTCATCGGCCACGCCGATCAGGCAAGTCACGCTTTCGGTTACTTTCGGAACACTTGAGAATTTTTGAACAGAGAAAATCCTGTTTGATGTAGTCGACTTCGAGATGGCATACAATGCCATCTTAGGACGCCCAACTTTAGCCAAGTTTATAGCAGCAATGCACTACGCCTACCAGTGCATGAAGATGTCCGGCCTAAAGGGTGTTCCAACAATAAAGAGCTCCCCTCAAGAAGCACTTCGACGCGACAAGTGCAGCCTCGACCTCGCAGAGCAACATCAACTCTCCAGCCGGGACACTGATGCTACGGCACGCACCCCCACATCAGTGAGACATCCACCGCAACTGCGAGCAACAACTTTGGAAAATAGCCCTTCCAGGTCGGAGAAAAAGTTCCACGACTAATCTGGAACCGGGGCAGCAAGGGCCTTCCCCTCAGCAGGACAACGGTTCCCCAGAGGAAGCCGCCCGATCCAGGTGGCTCGCACTAGCAGCAAAGAGTCATGTCCCTTAGAGAGTCCTCCGTACAAGCACCTTCGATAAGACTGCACGGCCATCGCCTCCTCACCAGTGCATCTCAGATTGCACCAACTCTAGCCTCAAGGTCATCATGCTACGAACAAACCGAGGGTAAGACGCTCCGGGCGCCACCGCCCAGCACGCGCACTCAATGAATTTCGTCAGCAGATCACGACAAGAGGACAAGAGTCTCTGGAGCAACTGGCAACAAACTGGAGGAGGAGGAGATGGCGTTATTTATTTTCTAGATTTTTTGAATAAGTTTTCTTACAAATAATTTGTAAAACACTTCAGACAGTTCACAGTTTTAATATATCGAGTCTCTAGTTTGATATTTACTTCTTCAAACTGCCTATCCGAGATACTTCTCGAATAAGACAGTAGGGGGCTGGATAAGTATATGGCGAATTGGTGTACACATATGAGTATCAACTTTTCCGACCTGAACAAAGGGAAAAGGTTCCGCACTGCAACTGTCAGGGATGCGAGGAAGACCCCTTAACGTATCTGCAGGTGATAGGGGAAGCCACTGAGCCCCCCACCTGACCAGACCTAAGGCCCGGTCGACTAAGCTCCCCGGTTCCATAGTAACGTTCCCCGACCTCGAGTGAAGGAAGAGAAAGGGGTATGAATATAATTAGACCAACAGAACCCATGTGCTTATCCACATCTTCGACTACTTTGAATAGAAAGTATCACGGGTAGAGTGTAATGTTGTCACCAACAGGGCAAACGTAGAACTTACTAGCTAGCGTCTGACTTCTCCCCCGACGATGGAACATGAAGTTGTTGGCATGGCTATGATAGGCTGTACGAAGACCCTTATCGCGTTTACTGATGACGAGGAGCCACTGAGCTCTCCATCCGACTAAACCTAAGGCCTGGTTGATCGCAGTTAAATGGCATACGGCACTACTCGTAAGCCTAAGTCGAAAGAGAATGGGACACTAGTTCGACCAAATCTACAAGATCACTCACGCTCGACAAGATTTCACAGAGCAAAAAAGACAAGGTTTTAAAACCAAAACACACAAGTTAGTGCACAGTTACTAACCACTATTTTCTACAAAGTTTTATTACAAGTTCTACTAAGCGAGACTAGCCGCCTGAACCCGATCGTCGAAAGCATCCGCAGCACTTTACACAGCATCGAGGAGTCTCTCTTCCTCACCGGCCAGCAAATCAGTTGCAAGAGCCTCCAAGGACAAGTCCGGATGCCTACACTTGAAAAGGGCCAAAGCGAAGGCCATGGCGTCTCGCACACCTTGCTGGAGCTCGTCCTCGAAGAGCTTCTCGAGAATAGGCTTCAGCCGAGAAACGGACGCCGCAAGCTCCACTAGCCGGGCAGCGGACGGAGGGCTGGGGAAGATGGTGACTCTGACCTTGACAAGCGCGCTGCATTTTGGCTAACGTCAGCCAAACAGTGGCGTAGGAAAAAGAAAGATTCTTCATCATCACGCGAAATTTCCGTCACGACGGTTCGGTTTCCCAGAAATCTACCAGGCGAATGCGTGTCCGTGATCGATGGATCGGATTAAGTTAGAAAAGCCTTGGATTTCTCAAAGATTAATTTGATAAGGATATTCCGACTATCCGGTAGAGGTTGTACCTACTCGAGAATGTTGTTGATAAAGATTACTTAGTTCGCCTACTCGGAGTCGCTCCCCGAGAAGGGCAGATTTCCTACAGAACAGTCATGGGCTCACTTCACGTACTGCTGGGGGCTTAATGATGTATAGTACGGCATCCCGTATATGAAGACATACCTGTGTACGATTCCCTAGATTACCGGAGTAAGTACGCGTACCCGGTAAGGATCTCCAGGAGATAAGGTAACCCCTGTAAGGAGGGAAGACATCCATTAAACTAGGAAGTCAATCCCGACGTTTAAGAAAGTCAGAGTCCTACCTGGGCGAAAGCCCGCATACGGTACGACTTAGGGAACCCCCTATATAAAAGTCAGCAATCTTATAGGGGAGGACAAGTCTTTCTAGTCCCACGACACAAGTTTGGCTAGATCCAGAAACCCTAGCGTTCTCCCACGAGAAGACCCGCCGCCTCGAAGGAGTCGAGTCCCGCGGAGCTAGTCGTGTTAGTCTCCGATTAGGCCTAGGGTAGCCACTAACATACACATCCTTTGTAAGATAATTCTCTGGTTAGTATATTCGAACAGGATGTAGGGTTGTTATCCTGAGTAAGGCCCAAACCTGTATAAAAAGGGCTTTTCATTGCTGTCAGATCGCCTGGCCTTGTGCCCTAGGGGTCCCATCCCAACTACGAATACATTTCACGAATACCGTAAGATCAACGGTTTACCGATCGTCGACAGGTACGTATCAATGTCATTCCTAGATTGCTTGAACTCTTGGATGAACATGGCCAACAAAATATACCTTCAGAATTTAAGTAGTTTTTTTTTCAAAATTTTGAAATTTTTGAAAGATATATTCAAGAGAGCCAGATTACCAGTTGAATGAGATGGTTTGGAATGAGGCTATTATCAGTTTTGCTAACCTCTTACGTGCCAATTTGGCTCTGCACGGATACTCAGATGGCGTGTTCTGGTCCAAACCTTCTGCATCTCCCTACGTCATCATCAGCATCGTCAAAGCTTCAGGGTACGATCTTGTCTAGAAGTCACATTTGGATATACCGTCGATCCATATGCGACCGCCAAATTGTTCCTTTATATGCCTTTATGTGATGTACTACAGAAGAAGAAATGTGTGTTTAGTAGAACCCTTGAAGTAGGAGAAAGCAAAACTGGTGGCTTGGCCTGACTAATTGCGTGAGGGAGGATTTTCATCCGTTTGATCTTGAGAAGCTAGAATGAATAAATGAGATCAAAAGCTCTGGAGAGCTAAATAAAGATGTACCCGATCAGCCACCTTAGTCCCACGGTCTTCAGATAGATAATGAACATACAGGATAGCAATTGGTACGCAAGAAAGGACAGCGAGTGTCAATCTTCTCTATGCTATTCCTGTCGTCTGTCGACCCAAAAGTTTAGAATAGATCAAAAGGAATTGGATACAGCAGTGTCACAACAATATAGTTAAACTGATTTCCATTACAGAACATAATTTTTTTGGGTAAAGAGTGCTGTGGAAAACATGTTTAAAAACCCACCTTCTGTGTATACATGCATATGTATATATTGACTTAATGTATCAGTTGTCTATATTTTACGGTAAATTGGAACCATGCCACTGGTTCCAAATTTTCCATCTTTTATTCAAGCACAGGAGGATAATGAACCTCTGGCAAGCATTTAACCTCCATCCATGCGACACGAGATCTTTTCTCGGATCTACGTACGTGTCGATCGTGTCATCAATGGACGGCGCCTTCGCCGGCTTGGCTTTGTGGCTTGTTAGGACCGGGGCGCGCGGTTGCAGCGATGTCGGCATTGGCACGGTCGTGTGCGTGTACTTCTGTGCGTCTCCGTTCTTGGCTGCTCACAAGCTTCAGTCGGACGCGATGCTAGTGACGTTATTTACACGGGTCAGGTAGGTGTCAACGGAGCAGTATTCCAATAATCAAAATTTGAACGCACAAAAGATCCATTACAATGATAGCGACGCGCTGAATGAGAGACACGCTTACGCACATGTGAAATCCAGTCATGATAATGAGTAGCATTTTAGTATATGGACAGGGTACTTTCGATGGATCCACGTAGGCCCAGTTTGTGCGGGTGCATGCCAAGCTTGTTTGCACTTGGATGCCAAGCTTTTGATGATCCACGTAAGCACAAGATCCTCTGCTTGTACTAGCAAGCAGACGATCGATCGATCAAGCAAAGCTGGATTTTGTTGTGAACGAACGTTCCTGAGAGACGCAACATGTGATCAAATTTCTACAACCGCTTCTAACCGCATTTGGCAGTTGCTAATAAGGATTAGATTGAGTAACTGCCATCTCTGTACAGTGTATATATATGTGTAAACAGGATCAGAATAATACAAGTTCATCATTCTCACTTGTGCAAAGACTCTATTTCAATCTCTATCTCAACACGTTATCAGCACCTGTCCTACCGAGAGAGCAAATACACACAACAGTGAAGAGGGAGAAGAAGGAAAGGTAAGCCATGGCAGAGAGAGTCGTTCACGAAATTCTTTCTGTGTTGGCCACCGTTGAAGTCGCCGTCAACGCTCTTCTTCCTCCGCTACCCTCGCCACCACTCCGGCGTCGTCACCGCAATCGTCGCCGCAACCGCCAGAGGAACAGGCGCCGCCGCGCCCTTCCTCGAACAATGGCAGCGCGGATCGGAGCTCCATCCCGCCTCCTCGCCATGGCGCAGGCTCCATCCGAGGGCTCCGCGACCGGTGCGGCTCCTCCGCTGCACGTCTCGTCCCCGTGGCGGCCGTGGCCGAGCCCGGCCACCGGCCCGACGTGGTGCCTGGTTCACGGCTACCCCCCGTGCCCTCCGAGTGACTCCCCGTCGCCGGTCATCTTCGCTGCACCGGCATCAGAGCCGACTGGCGAACTCGCCGCCCCTCCGCCTCCGCCCGGCTCCGCCCGGGCGGGATCTTCGTCGCCGGCTCCCCAACCCCACGTCCGCCTCAGCTTCCTGCGCCGCTCTCCGTCCACTCCCGCCCGATCCAACCCCCGCCTAGGTTCTTGGGCTCCGGCCTCACTCGGCCTCCCCAATGGACTCGCGAACGGCGGCTACTCCTTCTCCTCGTCCGCCGGCGAGGAGGAGCCCGCGCAGGAGTAGATCGGCGGCGGCTTCGGCGCTCGACGGTTCGGCCCCGACGGGAGTTCTACGGCGAGGCGGCTCCTCCATGCGCTGGTGGCCGGCGGTTGGCCTCCCGGCCCCGCCGGCGGCCCTTCTCCGGCGTGGACCCGAAGCAAAGGGGGGGGGGCGGCGTCTTTGCAAAGCGGCGGCTTAGCAAAGAGGCCGGTGGCCGGCGCTTGGTCCCCGGCGTGGGGCCACTCCATGGCGTCGGCGCCCAGCTACTGGCCCTCCGGCGCCCCCCATCCGGCGGCTCCTTCTCCGGCGCGGTCCAGTGCCAAGGGGCGGCGGCGGGAGGCCCTATGGGGGCTGCGGCGGCGGTGGGTTATGCCCTAACCGCCCGCCCCCCACTCCCTTTGTTCGGCCCGAATGGGCCTCCAGGCCGGCCCATCTCCCAAGCGCGCGCCCCTGGTGGGCCAAAAGGCTGCCTGGGCTTCGGCCCAGGTTGTCTTAGCCCACCAGCGGGAAAAGACAAAAAAAAACCTGGGCTATATATATTTCTCATTTTAGCCCCTGAATTTCGTCATAATTACATATTTTTCAGCCTCAATTGAAAAATATTATAGTAAAACCCCTGGGTTTACTGTTAATTGCATATTAGCCATTAGGTTTAATTCGTTCTATTTTGCAATTAAATCCCAATTTTTGCAAAATCTCAAATAATTCACCAAAAATTAAGTCAATTTGACTTAATCCGCGGAATTACCTATGCAAAACTATATTACTTGCTTACCTCCATATGATAAGTGCAAAATCATAAGGTAAATGGGCACGGAATCTACTGCATACTTGTAGATTATTCCCCATTTACTGTGAGGTCTACATTATGCCCATATTTGACATAATGATTACCTTCAACATGATTTTCGAGTTATCCATGTTTAAAGCACAACACAAGGTCAAATAGTATACGACATCTACTGACCATGTCAGATTATGTCCCTATTGACTATGAGATCTACACCTACGGGTGGTTATCTTCAACGTGTCAACTTTAAATTCAAGAAGTCTACATCACTTTATTCAAAGTCTTCATTTTGAATATTCTAGTTTTGCATATACTACTACAACATACCCATGATGATTTTAATTTACCCACCGGCAAATTAATACAATCTATGATCTTAATTCCATGTAGATCAAGATGGCCAAAGAATTTGATGAGCTCGCGCTCGATGGTCACAACTATCCTACATGAGCAATGGATGTTAAAATCGCTCTTGCGTCCCGTAGCATTGTGGCAACGATCAACCCTCCCGTTGAGGGAACACCTGCATTACCAGATCCTCAACAATATGCTGCCTTATACATTATAAGGCACCATATCCATCCGGACCTCAAATCTGAGTACCTGATGGAAGAAAATCCACGTGCATTATGGCTAGCACTTAAAACCAGATATGAACAGCAGAAAGCGGCTATCCTTCCCGAAGCAACTCATGATTGGGTCCAACTTCGAATTCAGGACTTCAAGTCCATGAAGAATATAACCACGCTGTTCACAAAATCTGTTCTAAGTTGCGTTTCTGCGAGAAAGAACCCTCTGAAGCAGATAAGATTAAAAAAACCTTATCAACAATGCTTCCATCGGATAGGATCTTGCAGCACCAGTACCGCGCCAAAGAATTCCAACTTTATTCTGACCTTATACATGTCCTCCTGCAAGCGGAAAAAACATGATGAACTCACTTTGAGGAACCATCATCAGCGCAATGTAGATACCGCTCCGCTCCCGGAAGTACATTATAATGCTCAGAATAACAATAAGTCTGCTGGCTCTTCCAAGCACCAACAGCAGAGATTCAAAGGAAAGCGCAAATCGAACTGGAAGAAGAAGCCACATGCCATGGATAAGGGGAAAGGCATTGAAAAGCCTAAATTTGACAAATCTCAAGTATGTCAAAAGTGTGGATGTTAGAAACACTCCACCAAAAAATGTCGCACCCCTCGACACCTTGTTGATCTCTACCTACAATCCGTGGGACGCAAGAAACAAGCTCAAGGATCTAAGTTTGAAGCACACTTCAATCTTCAGACCGACAAGTCCAAGGAAATTGGTTGTTCCACTGCAGTTCTTCCAGAACCCCAGGACAACAAGCATCTCCAACAATCTGACGATCCAATGAACACGGAGAACATGATCATTGAATTCGCTTCAAATGACATGTTTGGTGACTTTGAATAAGTCCCCCCACTCCGTCATCATTACCACAACATCCATATGATATTACTATGTTGCAATTAATGCTATGTTGTCGTTATATTGCTTAAGACAATATTGTAGTAATTATATGTTTAAGACATATATTATAAATTACAGTATTGTAAAAGTACTTATGTATCTAAATATATTTGTATGTATTCTATATATCTGATCAAGAATTTTATACTAAATTCTTCATTTCTATATATAGATTTCTACGGGAAGCAATCCGATGGAAGAGGAAATGTGCCTTGTAGACAGTGGTACCACAAACTCTATTCTTAGGGAACTAAAATATTTCCAAAATCTCACTAAGAGACAAGGAGAAATTTTAACAATCGCTGGACGCGATGCCGTAATTGTTGGCTCAGGACGAGCCATAATTACTCTCCTTATGGGTACTCAAGTAACAATCGAGGATGCTTTGCTATACCCCGATTCAACTCGTACCCTACTAAGTTATAGAGATATCCGTCAGAACGGTTTTCATATCGAAACCCATGACGACAACAAAAAGGAATATCTCCTCTTAACTAAAAACAACGGATATGGCAAGCAAGTACTTGAAAGAATTCCCTCTTTAACGTCCAGATTGTACTACACATACATCAAACCCGTAGTACATGTTGCATACAAGATAATTTTCAGAATGTTGATGCATTCCAAACTTGGCATGATCGCCTTGGTCATCCCGGCATAGGGATGATGAGAAAAATTATCAGCAATTGCATTGGTCACAATTTGAATAATGCTAAACTTTCTCAACATTCGGATTTCATTTGCACCGCATGTGCAACTGGAAAGTTAATATTAAGGCCTTCGCACCTTAAGATTAACGTGGAACTACTCAACTTCCTTGAACGCATTTGTTGGATCGATGGCTTGCCGACAGAGGGGGTGAATGTCGGATACAAATTTTTCTTCAAATTCAAATACAAATAGCAATTGAGATACTACTGTAAATGACAAAGAAGATGCAGCGGAAAAACCCTAGAAAGTCATTGACGATGTGGAGCTCGTCGTTAGCTTTAAAACGAGTACAAGATCACTGAAAACGGAGTCCGGATGCAAAAGTTACGGCAAAAACAGTGAAGCTAACCAGTTAGGAAAAAGCACATCCGGACATTCCGGACATGTTACTCCGGATACTCCGGGCTGGAGATTCCGGAGTTTTTCGGACACTCCGGGGTCTGGAGATTCCGGGGTTTGTCCGGATACTCCGGGGTATGACCCGAGAGTACTGAAAATTCCCTGGTATCCCGGAGATTCCGGGGTAGAAAACATAGACACTCCGGATGTAGTTTAGAAACTCGAAAACCCTGATTTTCGTTAGAACTTTTGCTCCGGTTTGAAATCCGTCCAACCAAAAAGGATGAAACTTTGCAGAAGGATCTAGGGATGCCTTGTGACTATGAATCAAGAGTTGATCCTCATAAAGAAGTCTCATGGCATGAGCTTTAACATGATCTACCTAGAACACCTCAAAAGTTGGACGAAAACAAAATCTTTGATTTCTTGTTGCTCGTGAGGATTGTTGATCTCAAATCAATAGGGTGATCTCTCACATATCACAGCAACCTACTCCATCTATCAAATCACAAAGATTAGCCCCCAAGCAAGTCAATTGCAAAACCCCAATTCTTTCTTCTCTTGCAAGCAAACTCAACACATGAGAAAAGGGATTGATTTCTTGAATATGCTAGGATGGAATCAAATAGGACGTGATTACTCCATCACTAACTTGCCATATCAAGAATCAACTCAGAAGAAAAGCAAGAAAACGAAAATCCAAAAGATTCAAAAGGAAGAATGACTCAAGAACACATAGGAATTGAGGAAATCTTTTTGTATTGAATTTTCGTGGGTTTTCTTTGGAGTCTACAAGCCTCTCATCTAGGCAAAGCACTTCACAAAGTGCAGCTCTCACAAGCTAATCAAAAGGGTTAAGGGTTAAGAAAACCCTCATCATCTATTTATAGTGGGGAGGGACAACCCCCTCTTCCACTCTTGGGCCTCATGTCCTAATGGGCCTAACTACCTAGCACGTATCCCAAAGCGCCTAAATAGCTTAGCCACCACTCGATTTTCCTTCCACCCTAAGCTACCAACCCTAAACCGCTTCCGGCCGCCGCCGCAGTTTCTTAGTTGAGCTTTGGTGGTTTCCGCGTTTTTACCAAAACGCCCCCGCACTGACTTGGTCCTCACGACTTGTCTCCACCCGCTTTCTTGTCATCCGCGTACATGCTTTTAAGCCGCACGATGTCGTCGCCACCTCCTTGACCGCATCTCAGCCCTCCAAGCTATCATGCCGGTCCATATGGCCGAACCATCGCCGCACCCAACTCGCACCTGCACACAATAGACCAAGCAAAGCGTCGCGAGCACAAGTTTTCCACTTGACCCAAGTCAGTCGAGAAAAATCTTTTATCCACTCAATTTTTCCTTGAGACAAATTGAGAAACTCAAACAATCAAACATATTGCAAATAATTCCAACCTTGAATTCATGCAACCAAATATTCAACTCCTCATAAGATGGCAAGATATTCATCACAACTCTTGTCAAAGTCAACACATAACTCACAGCATTCAAGGAGATATTTGTAGTCCCATACAACCATTATCTGGACCGTTTCGGTACTTCATGGTTTTAATTGACGCATCAACTCGATGGTCACATGTGTGCCTTCTCTCCACACGAAATCATGCTTTCGTAAAGATTATGAGTTAAATTATTAAATTAAAGGCTCATTATCCCGAGCACCGAATTCAATCCATTCGCATGGATAATGCTGCGGAATTCTCCTCTCGAGCTTTCAATGATTATTGCATGGCTTTAGGGATAGAAGTCCAACATTCGGTACCATACGTCCATACACAAAATGGTTTAGCCGAAGCACTCATCAAGAAGATTAAGCTTATCGCAAGACCATTACTACACAATTGCAGTCTACCAACTTCTTGTTGGGGTCATGCAGTTTTACACGCTGCTGACTTAATACAATTGCGCCCAACTGCTTATCACAGTACTTCCCCTCTACAACTAATACGTGGAAATCCTCCAAGTATTTCCCATCTGTGAAAATTCGGATGCGCCACATATGTGCCCATCTCACCACCTCAGCGTACATCCATGGGACCACATAGAAAATTGGGGATCTATGTGGGGGTACAAATCACCGTCGATAATCAAGTACCTAGAACCTTTCACCGAGGATCTATTCACTGCATGTTACGTTGATTGCATCTTCAATGAGGATCATTTCCCAGCATTAGGGGGAGATATCAAGTACCAAAAAGAATACCAGGAAATCGATTGGAATTCAAAGGTATTTCATCTTCTGATCCACGTACTCAAGAGACTGAACTTCAAGTTCAGAAAATCATAAATTTACAACATCTTGCATATAACTTGCCAGATTCATTTACAAATTACAAAGGAGTTACAAAATCCTACAATCCTACTGCAAATGCGCCCGAACGAGTGGAAGTTCCAAAAGAAACCACTCAACTCCCCATCAACAATAAGAGGGGGAGAAGTACGGCCGCAAAATAGGATTCAGCTTCACGCAAGCAACAAAGGAGACAGAAGAAGAAACCTTCTGAAATTGTAAATGAAATCCAAACTCCACAACCCAGCTTAAGAGTGCACTCAAATCTAGAAACTGGGACATCGGAAAATCCTGACATGATCATATTGGGAAATCAAGATCAGTCACCAAAGGATAATGAAATTTCCACCAATTACATTGATTCTGGAGAATCATATAACCGTAAGACTACGATTGTCGACATTTACTTCTCCACAAAGATTGCAAACAACCTCCAATTTGATCCAGATCCCAAGACCATGGCAGAGTGTCAAAAACGCTCGGACTGGAATCAGTGGAAGGAAGCAATCCAAGCAGAGATAGCTTCGCTCAATAAAAGAGAGGTATTTATAAAAGAAATACCTACTCCTCCCAATGTTTTCCCGGTGGGATTCAAATGGGTATTCGTCCAGAAACGGAATGAAAACAATGAAGTGGTGAGATACAAAGCGAGGCTCGTAGCACAAGGGTTCACGTAGAGACCCGGCGTTGATTTTAACGAAACATACTCTCCAGTAATGAGTGGAATAACCTTCCGATATCCAATATCACTGGCAATGCAAAATCATCTATCTATGCAGTTGATGGATGTAGTGACTGCATATCTCTATGGGTCACTTGATTCGGACATATACATGAAGGTTCCCGATGGAATCCCACTTCCGAATCAAAGCGCTAAACGCAACATGTATTGTGTAAAACTTAACAAGTCACTATACGGCTTGAAACAATCGGGTCGAATGTGGTACAATTGACTTAGCGAATTCCTTATTCAAAAGGGATACATGAACAACGATGATTGTCCATGCGTGTTCATAAAGAAATCCTTGAACGGATTTTGCATCATATCCGTGTATGTTGGTGATCTAAACATCATTGGCAACACACAAGATATTGATGAAGCACGTGATCATCTAAAGACGGAATTTGAGATGAAGGATTTAGGCAAAACTAAATTTTGCTTAGGGCTACAAATTGAGCACCTTCAATCTGGAATTTTGGTACACCAAGCTGCTTATATCCAAAAGGTCTTGGAGAAATTTAATATGGACAAATCTTATCCATCAAAGACTCCCATGGTTGTTCGATCTCTAGACGTAGAGAAAGATCCTTTCAGACCAAGGGAAGATGGAGAAGATATATTGGGATCTGAATTCCCATATCTTAGTGCCGTTGGAGCTCTTATGTATCTTGCAAATTGCACCAGGCTTGATATCGCATTTGTAGTAAACTTATTAGCGAGACACAGCACTGCTCCAACTAAACGTCATTGGACGGGAGTCAAGCAAGTCTTACGCTACCTCCAAGGTACTAAAAATTTGGGTCTATATTATCAATCTCGTAAGATTCAAATCTAATCGGATATACCGATGCTGGATACTTGTCTGATCCCCATAATGCTAGATCTCAGACTGGCTTTGTATTCCTGCATGGTGGAACGGCCATTTCATGGAAGTCTTCTAAACAAACTTTAGTGGCTACGTCCACGAATCATTCTGAAATTATCGCCCTATATGAAGCGTCACGTGAATGTATGTGGCTTCGCAGAATGATAAACCATATACAACAATCGTGTGGTATTGGTTCCATTGAATCACCGATCATTATCTATGAAGATAATGCTGCTTGTGTTGCTCAGATGCAAACAGGTTACATAAAGAGCAATATCACTAAACATATTGCCCTTAAATTGTTTTATCCTCATGAATTACAACAAAGTAGGGAGATAAACGTCTTGCAAACTAAATCATGTGACAAACTCGCTGATTTGTTCACTAAGTCCTTACCAAATTCAATTTTCCAGAAATATGTTTATGAAATTGGTATGCGGCGACTTCAAGATTTGCAAGAATTAGGGGGAGCTACTCTCTGATAATTAACCTGTTCGTACATCATATTGCACTCTTTTCTCTTTATGAGTTTTCTCTCAAGTTTTCTCATGAAAGGTTTTTAATGAGGCAATATCAACACAAAATATATGTCGTATCTTCTATTTTCCCTATCGGGGTTTTTGAGAAGGTATACAAAACATATCGATTGTTCTCTAAACTCACTTATGGATTTTCCCTTAACAGGTTTTCTCATATGAGTTAACGAAGAGACAATCACCATTATATGTTGTATCATTTTCTCCTTATTTTTCCACTGGGTTTAAAGGAGTTTTTCACAGCATATCAAACATCACTTCTTATATTTTTCCCACAGGGTTTTTTTGGAGAAGTTTCCAGATGCTATATATATATATACAAAGGTGAAATTGATCAAGTGGGAGTGTTGTGAACCGACGCCTCCTGGAGGAGTCGCATCTCTTTGTGATCAAGTTCCTAACTGCCATTAGCAGTTGCTAGGCATTTGTTCAATTAGCAACTGCCGTCCCTTCTCATTGTATATATATATGTAAACTCATTCAAGAATCAATAACAAGTGATCATTTCATTTGTGCCAAGACTCTGTGATTTCTTTTTACACTCAACACCATAAACAACCAGTACGGAAGAATCTGGAAACCTTACTTAATTATGTTATCTTTACTTCGCAAACGACATGGGGAAGCCAGTGTCCACGATACGGAAGAAAGTACTTTACTAGTACTAACTATAATCTAACGACATGGAAAAGCTAGTACTAAACAAATCCACATCCAGAATATCCATAATGCTAGCGGATGACTTAGACATTTAGTAGTACTCTAATCTTGTTGACATATATTAAGTCAAGCGTTGATATACGAATGGATCGAGGTAGTAATTACGAAGGTTAAACAGATTAATGTCATCTAATATATTCCATCTTTTTGCCAACGAGAATTATCACCGATACAGAACAATAAAGTTTGGTGGCTACTTTTCACTTGGATCTTAATAACCTAGAAATATTTCTGGAAATTGTTTAAGTTAGGTCCAATTCCAAAATTTTAGAAGAACAGGAAAATTTTACACCCACGCTCTTAACACGACCATGGCGGATGGTTGTCACGGTATGGAGGTTGCGCATGCTCCTAGGTCTGCGAGCAAACTAATAATGTGGAACTTTCTACTTGGACAGTTGGGCTACATTTGGTACCGCGGTGACTTTAAATCACTTATTTATTTCTCTTTTTCGATGTTGTAGTTAGTTGGAAGAATGTGTTTTTGATGTAACCACAAAATTTTACTAGAATCACTAAGAATTCATGTAATTAATTTGACTCAAAGTCAAAGTCAAATTAGTGTACTGAGATTCAAAGTCCTTACCTGCTCCAAAGCAGAATATATCATTTTTATGAAAATTAATCTTCAAGCCTGATAAGCGCTGAAACAGGCGTAAAATAGTTTTTACTGTGAAAGTATTTTAGTTTAATTAAATCTTAAATTAACCACCATCCAGCGACACAAGATCGATCGTGTCATCGATGGACGGCGCCTTCGCCGGCTTGGCTTTGTGGCTTGTTAGGACCGGGGCGCACGGTTGCAGCCATGTCGGCATTGGCACGCGGTCGTGTGCGTGTACTTTCGTGCGTTTGCCTCTGTTCTTGGCTGCTGACAAGCTTGAACCGGACACGATGCTAGTAACGATACTTATACGGGTCAGGTAGGTGTGAACAGAGCAGTATTCCAATAATCAAAATTTCAACGCACAAGATCGATTACAATGGTATCGACGCGCTGAATTATATATGGATATTGAATAATGAGAGAAACGCTCACGCACATGTGAAATCCAGTACTCATGATATTAATAGGCATGTTACTGTACGTAAGCAACATGCTCATGTAAAATCCAGTCATGATAGTATTAATTAGCATGATAGTATAAGGACGGGGTACTTTTGATGATCCACGTAAGCAACAAATCTAGTATAAGGACGGGGTACTTTTGATGATCCACGTAAGCAACAAATCTAGTATAAGGACGGGCCGGGGTATCTAGCCCAACTACCCAACCGTTGGCAAACTAATCTCCTACGTACTACGGTGCTCCAGCACCCATCATGTGCAATCCAGTCAAAGTAGCATGTTAGTATATGGACGGGGTACTTAACAATGGGTCCACGTAAGCCTTTTTGAGTTGAACCAAAGCTGGAACTGTTCCCCACCCAAAGCGCCTTTTCTGACGCCATTTCTGAGGAGGAAGTACACTGAGTCACCTACCATCTTACCAAGCTTTTAACATGGAATCCGGAATAAGAACGATAGAAAATTGTACACCCCGCGCGCTTAATACAATCATGGCGGATGGTCTTTACCGCGTGAAGGTTTCGCAAACTAATAGTATTGTGGAATTTTTGAGTTGGGCAGTTGGGCTTCATTTGGTATCACGGTGACTTTAAAATCACTTATTTCTATTTTCAGATGTCGTACGTAGTTAGTTGGAAGAATGTGTTATTTTAATGTAACTATAAAATTTTACTACAATCTGTAAAAGTTTGTGTAACTACTTTGATTCCATAGTTCAGCAGCCGTAAAGAGCCTTAACTTGGATGAAAATATGTTGATTCGACGTTTTACACATGATCAGGCTTTGCCAACAAAAATTATCACCAATCACAAGAGATTGCTCGTGATTGTGACCACAGACTGCACTAACTCGGAAGCAACCTGGAAGGTCAACTGGGCCCCACTCCCCACATCCGCCTGCGCGCCTATATAAGGCGACCCAAGAAGGGCGCGGTTTGTGTCATTGAAGTTTGAAGCAAAGCAAGGCAGGGCCAGCACGCTACTCTCTTTAGCTCCTAACCGGCGGTGAGGTCTCCGACGAGCTCCGCGTCCCCTGCCGCCCCGTAGCTTCTCCTCCTGCCTCACCCGCTGCCCCTCCTTTTCCTTGTCGCGTTCTAGGCCAGGTTCGCCGCGTTCTTCTCACGCACTCCTTGGGATTAATTGAGGCTAGTGACTACTCTCCTTTTTGGTTTTCCTCCTCTCGATTCCCTCCTCCGCCGCCGTCTCACCGCGCCGTCGCAGAGCCCCCTCCCCTGCCCTAACCACTGGGGTCGCCGCCCGCCGCACGACGCCGGCTCCGGGCCAGCACGCTGTGATCAGCCTCTCCGGGCGTAATTAACTACCCTCCTTTTAGTTTTTCCTCCCGATTCCCATGAATCTCGATCGGCGAGGGAGGCATGCATGAACTCATCCCAGATTAGGAAGAAATTCGTGTCGCACTAGCTAGGATTCCAACCCACCCAGCAGCGCCAGCACGCTGTGACCATCCTCTCCGGCGTAATTCTCTGCTGCCATATTGTTCTTGGTTGCTCAATCGGAGCTTGTTTTTGTTGCTCATCTGCTATTTTCGAGTATCGGTATTGTGTAGTATATATACGTTTGAAGTAGAAAAGAAAGGAACAAGTATCCGTATAATACATGAGGTTGTAAGAGTTGTAACACGGGGTCGTTGTTCACGCTGTTTAGCAATAGGCATTCTGATGTTTGATTTCGTTGTATCATTTCAGCATGTTGCTATACATTCTCCTTCTGGAACGATGAACTTTTGTAATCTCATCCGTTAATCAAAATTTTATGGTTGTGTGCATTGTAGGCTGGCACGTCGTATTAGTCTGTGATGGACATGAGGGTCTGGCTGGGGATGGCGGCGACGGTTGCGGAGCTGGCCGTGCCGGACGCCGTCGGCGGGATCATCTCCAAGATCCTCGAGAGGGCGGCGACGGCTTGCCAGAACAAGGAGGAGTGCGAGCTGCTCGCCAGAGACGCGCGGATAATTTTGCCTCTGCTGTCCTCCCCGCAGCTGCAGCAGCAGGATTCGGAGGTGATGCGGCAGCTGCTGGCCGAGCTGGCCGGCACGCTCCGGGAGGCGCTCCAGCTCGTTGATTCCTGCCAGCGGACGCGCCTTCTCATGAGGGTCGTCAAGGCCACATCGCAGGCCCAAAAGTTCAAGGAAGTCAGGAGTAAGATCCAATTCTACGTCCTGGTGGTCTCCATGAGCCTCCAGCTTGCAATTGCAAAAAACACTTGCGTGCCATTGCCGACTGCATGCTTCCACTCCCAGTCCCAGCTGGTAAGTAGTAGTAGAGTAGTTAGCCATCTCTCCCCTGAAATTAATGTTTGTATTTGGGTTTGTCTCCGATTCCCGCAGGAGGGAGCCGGAGCTGAGGCAGTCGACCTCCGCCGGCCCCTGCAGGACCACATCGTCACCGCCTACGTGGGCTACGGCTCGCTCTACGACCACCTGCAGAGCCCGCCCTCCTCCTCCCCGGTGGCTGCGTCCATGAAAAAACGCGTCGAGGTACTGCTGCGCGTGGCGCATGACATCCAGCGGATGCACCGCTACTCCTGGCCGTCCATCGTCCACGGCCACATCACGTCATCCAAACATTCTCCTCGACGGCGCGTCGATCACCTGCAGGCCCGCGCAGGACACGGAAGGCGCGGGGTACGTCGACCCGGAGTACGGCCGGAAGCGGCGTCTGACTCCGGCGAGTGACGTGTACAGCCTAGGCGTGGTGATGCTGGAGGCAGTGACGGGGATGGGGCCATTCGTAGCTACTCGCGACTACAAGGGGAGGAAAATCGCCGACGGCCTGGCGACCTTGCCGTGCTACGTGCGCCGATACATCAAGGCCGGGGAGCCATGGCAGGTGCTGGACTGGCGCGCGGTGCCGAAGCCAACGCCGCGGCAGCTCGAGGCGCTGGGGCTGGTGGCGCACACGGCGCTGTGCTGCGTGCAGCGTCAGGGGAAGCGCCGGCTGGCCATATCTGTCGTCCTGGACCGCCTCGAGATAGCCTACCAACTCTTCTGCAGCAGCGATGAGTAGATCGACTACTCGATCGATCACCGATGCATATGAATGTTTGCATGGTTTATTTGCATCGTCACGCGCGGCTCTCCTACTTGTGTTACTGTGGTATACTGTGGTATATGTCGAAATAAATAGTTGAGAGCCTTAACTAGCTAGTCCCCTGCTTGTAAGTGTATAAATAAACTCTGCGTATATGCACCAAGCAGGGAGATTGATTGTTCCATTTCAAAATACATGTCTCCATATTACACAGATAAATATATGTCCCCATATTGCACAAATGTGGACTTGTTTTTCTTGCAATTTAGTTTCTGAGATTAATCTCAATTGTGGATTTTGAGTTGCCTGTCCATGCATGCCTAATGCTTTTAGTTGGGGAGATTTTGTCTTTTAGTCCACAAGCTAAATATAGAATCGATGATGTTCTGAAGAAGAAGAAAAGAAAAATGGCGAATGTTATAAGTTTACATCCCCCTGAAAGAACTTGAATTATAGGTTTATATGAACCGTTCATGGACCTAGCTTGACCTCATGATTTGTCGTAGTCTCGAAGAGATAATAGCTAGGTAACACATGGTAATTAACCTATATTCTATGCATGCAACAAGATGTGTGTCACTTTGATACGAGTATGACACAAACGGTAACCTATTATTCTATGCATGCATGCAACAAGAAAGGGACTATGCTGCCTGGGCAGCCTTGCCAAGAATTAGTTAATAAGCCTGGCCCAAGAATTAGTTAATACTCCTTCCAGTTTCCCGATAACTGTTGTTTTGGACATAATGGTATTCGGATTGCATACTTGAAAATCGCGATAGTAATGGTCAAATTTGTATCTTTTTCTTTCTGCGAGAAGGTCAAATTTGTATCTTGGAGCTCTGTAAAAAACGTTAACTTTATGGGACTGGAAGGAGTAACAGTTGCATAAAGATAGAATTTACAATTTGGGCGGGAGATAATGTGCCATACGGATGAATTTTTCCAGTGGCAAATTGGCCATTTACCCATTACTTCAAGCTGGCAGAAATATACAGGGTTTCTTTTGTGTAAAAATTATATATGTTGAAGGTGTGCAAGTTGAATTATGCGCGGAAGATTGATTGTGTAGTTATCTTACTAAATACAATATGAGGTCCCACATTATTCCATTACAGGGGTATACGACAACACACTTCGCCAAGGGTCACGAGGGACGCACCCCAGCCCATCTACGTACCTACTACATTCTCTTCTATTTTTCTTTGCGTTGCAGTATATACTTTTTCCTTTTTGAACTATCACATCTTTGTTTTTTCTAGTACTATTATTCTGATCTTGTTTTGAGGCTGGTCATAGTGGGTAGTATCATATACTAGTATCATGCATATGATACTAGTGTATGATACTATCTCTATAATGCATGGTATCATGTAGTAGTACCATAGTCTCATTATATTTATTGATTTGTAGAATCTCAATGCAAAATTGTGTACAAGATCTATTTGACATTAAATTTTCTAGTTCTATGTGCTATGATACGGTATCTACATATGATACCACTATCATCTCTCTCATCATTAATTGCAGTGACACATCAGCTTTTTGCATGCATGGAATGCATGATACTATCTATGATACCCCCACTATGACCAGCCTGAGGAGTCACCCCACGAGCCACTCCGGTAAAACAAGTAATGATTCTAACCGGCGATGAGGGACGTAAATCGCGCTAATTAATTCCTCGAAACAGTGCAATGGTCAGATTTTCTTGAAAGTCATCATCTTGGCTGCCTGGAATATTTGGAAACAGTGCAATGGTCGGATTTTCAAAATATACCACCTTCTTTTAGGTGCTGGCGGCGTAGTATTAGACATGATACGCTCTTGCTTATGCATAGAGTCAAAGCTCAGCTTAAACTCCCGCTTTCTCAATGGTTAGATTCTCTTAAGTAACCCTGTTTAGTGTAGTTTTCTTTCTTTTTTGCTTGTACAGTCCTGTGCATTCTTTTTTTGCTCGTTTAATATACCGTAGGGCCTTCCTATTCTTCTTATTAAAAAAAAGATACTAAGTGACCCTGCTTTTTCAGAGAAAGAAGGGTAGAGAAAATGCCTCGAGACAGTCGGACACGATGCTAGTCACGATATTTATACGGGTCAGGTAGGTGTCAACGGAGCAGTATTCCAATAATCAATATTTCAATGCACAAGATCGATTACAATGATATCGACGCGCTGATATATGGATTGAATAATGAGAGAGACACGCACGCACTAGTGAAATCCAGTCATGGTAGTAGCATGTTATATGGTACGAGTTTGACAATTAGTACCAGCCGACAGCGTCCATCGGTGGTTGATTAGCTACTAATGCCAGATCATCTGGCAAATCCGGCATATAAATTTCATTATCTTGGATCGAGCCAAAGTGGTACGGGTGCATGCCAAGCTTGTTTGCACTTGGATGCGCCTCTCCCATCTAACCTGGATGATACGCCATTTTTATTTAAAACCGCAACGCTGCATGTTAACTGCAGCTTTTCGAACGCTAGAAGAATGGGAAAAAGATGAGGGAAGCAACTTGAAAAGTGGCTATATATGGAATACTCCATTTTCCAGGTTGCTTTCTGGAAAGTGGAGTACATTGCCGGGAGCAATCCAAGACGGCAGAAGTGAAGTTGGTTTTCCTCGGATTACTTAAGGTTAGGGACCATTCTCCTTTTTTCTTTATCAAAAGCATCTATCTCTCCTTTCAATAGTAAATCATACTATTTCGAATTTTGTGATCCTGATGCATATTTGAGCAATAAAATGATATGGTTTCTAGTACTCTCTTCGTCCTAAAATATAAGACATATTTTATTTTATTAAGATAAGATTTTGATCAACAATTACTCTATTAATATGTGGTTTATATGATACAAAGTCGTAATCATACATAAGTACTTTTGAATACGAATATAATGACATAAATTTTATGTCACATAAACCACGTATTAATAGAGTAATTCTTAATCAAAGTCTTATCTTAACCAAATAAAATACGTCTTACATTTTGGGACAAGGGGAGTAGTTTCTATCACACGATAGTCTATTTCTGACACGAGAAATTATGCTTGGGGCTGCTCCAAGCGGAGGCTACAGGACGCTTGGATCAAGAAAATTACTGGTAGAGGAAGAGTCTGAAGCTATCGAATGTTAATTAGTTGTATAAAATTATCTAGAGAAATTTGATGTATAATTCAAAAACATGAATTGAGGGCAAAATCGTTGTGTTGGGCCGGGAAGGACGAAGCATTTTTCTGTTCTCTTCTTTGAAAATTTCTCAAGGGTAATTTAGTCATTTTTGAAAATACTAATATCTTTTATGTGACTTAAAGGAGATCTAGTAACGGAAATATAATGGAGTAGCACGAAGAGAACTGAAAACCGTAAAACAGACCCACTAGTGAATGAAAACTTAAAAGAGCGGTAAGGAGAGAACTAAAAATCATTTTTAAGTAGTACTAGTACGTATTTAGGGAGAAATTAAGCTCCTATTAAATGGCACACAGAGAATTTCCTTTTTTGTTCAACGTTACAGCCATACCGACTCAATTGAACTAGCTAGTGCAAGGAAAGTAGGACGAGTATAATGACTTGGAAATGTTGCTTTTGAGTGAATAATGACTTGTAAATTAAGTAACTGTAGAATGAATTACGGTCTCTTATTATAGTCTGGCAGTGGCACCTACTGCTTGTTCGAACTTTCTTACATAAAGATCAGTGTCGCATGGAACGTAGGTAGACTGCGCACGCAACAGGTCGCGAATTGGAATTTGGACCAACGGAATCGTACCGTCACGCACGTAGGAGTACACCGCAGCAGCGCGCACAAATTGAATAATAAATAACCCTACATTCTCTCCACCAGCGTCAGAGTCAGGACGGCGCCACGTCACAGACGCCTACGCGACGCGGACATCGAGGCTGGTGGCCCACACGCCGGCGTGGCCCACATGTCGGCGTGCTGCGTGGGGCCCGCAGCGGATGCTCCGACCGACCATGCCAGACATCGTGCGGCCTCTCTCTCTCTCCCGCACGCGTTAGGGATGGCTTTTCGGCTGCGCAAAGATTTTGCTTTGTTTTTGGCTAGATTAGTCTAAGTATGGCCTCTTGTCTAATTGAATCATTCAACAGCAGCAAACTGATACACTATAATCTAGAACCGGTTGCTACCACTAGATCAGTGAACTTTTAATTGAAAAAATAATAATTAGTGGCGATTCAAGATTGCTAAGTTACAAAAAGCTTGTTTTCTGCGTGCTGCCGAAAAGAAGCATGCTGCATACTTTCATTGCCAAGAAGAGAAGGCGGCCAATTATGCTGCCGTGACGGGAGAGTCTGCCGTCAACTGGAAAAGTTGGATTAATTAAGAGAAAATTAGATATATGCCACTGTCGTTCACTCAAAATCGAGATCTGCCATTACTATTTTCAGGTTTCGATAAATACCATTAAAGTTTGAATGTACTTAGAGATATGCCATTACGAACGACTTGAGATAATTTCGGTGAAATACAGCCTCGTATCTCACATCGTATTTACACAAGGGACCAAAATGCCCCCGTAAAGAACCACCCAAAAGCCACCCACCTCTTCAGATGCTCTCCCCGCCGCCGCCTCCCAGAGCGCTCCACTGGCCTGTCCCAGCCGCCGCCGGGTAGCTAGCCCGCGCTCGCCCGAATGGGCCGCGGTGGCTCGCGCGGCGCTGCACCCCTGCGGCACTCACTCCCGGACGAGGTCTGGTAGCACGCCTTCTCCTTCCTCCCCGCCGCTGAGGTCCGCTTCCTTCTCCGATTCCATTCCATCACACAAACGAAACGAAAGACCGCGACACGAGCTCGCCCTCCACCCCATCCATTCGCTCCTGTCCCATTCGCGATTTGATTCGCCTCCCCACCTCCCGTTCCGCTGCCCCATGCCTCCTCCCCACCCCCTCCTCGCCGACTCTTGACTGCGCGGCGACGACGCCATGGCCGTCAATTCTGACAGAGGTATCGCTTTTCTTCCTCTTGTGTGATTAGTTTAGTTTTGATCGAACGTTTTGGTGATCAGCGTGGTTAATTTTCTTGGGTTTGGTTGCAGGGGAGGGGGATTTGGAGATTGGGTTGGCGTCGCCGGAGGCCGAGGGAGGGGCCACGCCCGTTGGCCCCGGCCGACCGTCGCTTGACCAGTTGCCGCCGCAGGCCGCGAGGATCCCCGGGCTAGTGATGTCCAACTCCGGGAAGTGGCTGGACCAGTCGCCCGCGGCGTCGCCGTCTCCATCGCGTCCGGTGCCGGTGATGTCCCACTCCAACAACCGGCTGGACAAGCTGCTGGGGCGGCCGGTGCTGGTGATGTCCCGCTCCAGCAACCGGCTGGACCAGTTGGCGAGGTCGTCCCCGACGGCGACAAAGGGCCCGGTGCTTGTGATGTCCGGCTCGAGCAAGCAGATGGACCACTCGCTGCCGTCCCCATCCCCGTCGCCCAAGGCTGGGGCCGCGGTGCCGCCTGTACTGGTGCTTTCCAACTCCGGCAAGCGGATGGACCAGACGGGCCGGAAGAAGTATGTCAAGCAAGTGACCGGCCAGCACAACGACACGGAGCTCCGCCTCGCCGCGCAACGCGGGGACCTCGACGCCGTGCGCCAGATCATCACCGAGATCGACGCGCAGATGACTGGCACTAGGGAGGAATTCGACAGCGAGATCGCGGAGATTCGCGCCGCCGTCGTCAACGAGGCCAACAAGGTGGAGGAGACCGCGTTGCTCATCGCCGTCGAGAGGGGGTTCCTTGAGCTAAAGATATGAGTTTTGGGTGGTTCTTTGTGGGGGCATTTTGGTCTTTTATGTAGATATGGTATGAGACACGAGGCTGTATTTTACTGAAATTACCCCAAATTGTTCGTAGTGGCATATCTCGAAGTACATTCAAAATTTAATAGCATTTATCGAAATCTAAAAATAGTAATGACATATCTCAATTTCAAGTGAACGGCAGTGACATATATTTAATTTTTCCATTAATTAAGTACAATATGCGCAGTGTCTATATATTGTACTGCCGTGGAGAGCCGGGAGCAATCCAAGACGGCAGAGGTCAAGTTGGTTCAAGAAAATTCCTTGGATTAATTAAGGTTAGCGACCACTCTCCTCCTTGTTTTTCCTACTCCCGATTCCCTCCCCCGCCGCCGTCTCACCGCGCCGCCGCAGAGCCCCCTCCCCTGCCCTAACCACTGGGGTCGCCGCCCCCGCACTATGCCGGTCAACCATCCCCCGCACCCATCCCTCTAAGCTCGAGGGGCGGCAGCGAGGTCTCCGGCGGCCGTTACAAAACACCGCCCCGCACCTCGAACCCTCACCCTTAACTCCTAACCGGCGGAGAGGTCTCCGGCGAGCTTCGCCTCCCGCGCCGCCCCGTAGCTTCTCCTCCGGCCTCAACCGCTGCCCCTCCTCTTCCTTGTCGCGACGCTGTCCGGACAAGGAGCCGCACCCGTCGATCGCAATCTATCGATTTTGCTAATCTGATGGGTTCATTCTACCCCCTGCATGTTAATTGTAGGCACACAGGATGGTGGATGCGGTGAGCGTCGTCAAGCTGATCCTCAGCCTGGTGGTCGCGATCAAGGACGCGGTGGACACGGTGAAGCAGAACAAGCAGGACTGCCGGAAGATCGTAGCGCGCGTGAGCACACTCGCTGCCGACCTGTCGTCGCTCGACAACGACACGGCGGCGACGAAGCACGAGGCGTTGACCTCCACTCTGGATGGCCTCCACCAGGCCCTGCACGAGGCCCTCCAGGTGGTCACGGACTGCCAGGACGGGAGCGCCGTGTGGCCATGGCGTGCTCGCGTCAACGCCGATGAGCTGGTTCAGGCGAACCAGAACATCGCGGAACAAGTGGCGCGCGTGACCTTGGTCGCCAGTCTCCAGACCAACATTGTGGTTAATACTAGTACTACACATCATTCTCAGCACAGAGTAGTTCAGTCGCTGCCCCAACTGGTACCATTCATTAATTACGTACATCATATCTTGTTACTCCTGTATCCTCTCGATCCCATAATATTTATAGCTTGCACTGTCATTATATTATCAAGGATAACTCGAAATTAAAATTTAGTAGCATTTGGTAAATTAAAGCTTCATGAAATTACTGTTCTGTCACAGGACGATGGAGAGATGAATTTTCACTCGCTTATCATTCAGTCTTAACTATGATATTAGTATGTCACTAATCTCCGTTGCATTCATATCTCCCCTTGGTAATAGAGTAAATTGTACTGGAAATATCTAAAGTTGTAGGGTAAATTGTATTGGAAATATCTAAATCCTGTTTGGTTGGGTTTCTGGGAGCTTTTTCATTGGAAAAAGCCCCAGCCCAACCAAACAGGGGTTTTTGGTTAGCTTTTTCTAACAATCAACAACAGGTGAATAAAAAACAGAAAAAACCGAAAAAATTAGAAAAATTCAGAAAAATCCAGGAAATTAATAAAAATTAATAAAAATTCAAAAATTCAGAAAAAATAAGAAAAATCTAGAAAATTAAGAAAAATTCAGAAAATTAATAAAAATTCAAAAAATTAACAAAAATCAGAAAAAAAGAAAAATCAGGAAAATTCAAAAAAAAGTAAAATACAAAAAGAAAAGAAAATTTTAAAAAAATTAACAAAAATTCAAAATTTTCCTTAATTTCCTGAATTTTTCTTAATTTCCTAAATTTTTCTTAATTTTTTAGATTTTCTTAATTTTTGAATTTTTCTTAATTTTTTGAATTTTCTTAATTTTTTGAATTTTTCTTAATTGTCTGGATTTTTCTTAATTTTTAATTTTTTATTAATTTCCTGAATTTTTCTTAATTTTCTGGATTTTTGTTAATTTTCTTAACAGCCAACAGCCACAGCCGAACCAAACACATATGTACTCACGTCTCAACAGCCACAGCCGCTTCTTCTAACAGCCAGCCAACAGCCGCAACAGTCACAAGCACAGCCTAACCAAACAGGGCCTAAAGTTGTAGGAAGTTCCCTAAGGTGACCTAGGCAAGTCCGTAAACCAACGGATCATGTCACTTGTGCTATTTTAGCTTCCACCTAGACAAGTCCGTATGCTCCCTAGGATCATTCATAGTACATGTATCTATGGAACAGTAAAAGTATCCACATCTATTAACGATGTACCCTGGAGCCTCCTTTTCTTTATCTATAATATCAGACTATTGGTAGCCAAGTTGCAAGCTTTGGGCTATGTCTCCTTTTACTCGTATAAAAAAATGCATTCCCTTATTTCAGCAAAAGAAACAAATACATTCCCTTTTTACTCGTTTTAGGAGGACAGGTTTTTGACTTGGATTTGTTTTCTTTTTTTAACCTGTATACTTATCTCAGGAGGGCTATTTGGTAAACTCTCGTGAGCAAGAGGAGGCTGCTCCCATACCATCATGTAAGATCACGTCTTCTATATTTTCGAAATAATTATCAGGACTGCGTGCGTTGTAGGTTATACCGGGGCCATATCATTATCAGTTTTTACCGGTCACTTAGCTCTTTCTGTTCTGCGTTTACTTTATCTCATTTATGTATGTACGTGTTGTTTCTATTCAGGCTCCAAAAAGTTCGATTCGTCCGAACTGAAGGTCGCTACAAATTATTTTTCAAAAGAAAACGTGATTGGAGAAAGTGCCTCTTGTACAGTCTACAAGGTACTCCATATGCTTGGTTTGCTAATTCTGTTTTAAGATTTTCAAACTATATCATTGTTTGGTCAATGTTCCATGAGGGACGCGTCATATTTAGCAGCTAGCGGAGCTGCCAGTGCAAATTGTACAGCCTAGTTTTAAAAATAATGTCTTGCTCAGACTGTTTTATATTTTATTTCTCCTTCTCTTTTTTAGAACAGTCTATTTATCTTTTGACTGTTCGTTTCAGGGTAAATTATCCAATGGATCTGAAGTTGCCGTCAAATCGTATAGTAAAGAACAACACAGGGCTTTTAGAAAACAATGTGAAATTGAGGAGCGTTTCGTGGCAAAGCTTCTGCATAAAAATATAGTGAAACTTCAGGGGCATTGCTCTACTGGAGGACCGTGTTGTTATCTGGTTTATGAATACATGCACAACCGAAGCTTATGCGCCTACATAAATGACATGTTCCTTCCAACTAGAAACATATATATATATATATATATATATATATATATATATATATATATATATATATCTCATTATCTCTTTCTCCGGATTAATTTGTAACCATTAATTTTCCAGGCGATAGGAGAGGTTCGAAGCTACCCTGGCAAAAGCGCTTCAACATTATTAAAGGGATCGCCCGAGGCATAGATTATCTACACAATCACTGTGGACAACGCATCATCCATCTTGATTTAAAGCTGAGCAATATCCTCTTGGATCATGGTTTTACTCCCAAGATCAGTGGTTTTGGTATCTCCGAGATGTTACTTGAATCTGCGGACGAGGGGGTAGTTGGTTCCTTGATGGGCACATGGTATGTATATATGTGACCTCACCTGACCTGAGAACTAATTAAGAAGCTAGCTCTTTTATTTTTTTTCTTGCGATTTGTGAACCAAGCAAGAATTAAGGTCCCCATCTTGTCTGTTTCATCTTAATTTTCAGCGGTTCCCAGGCTCCAGAGTATGTTCATAAAAGAAGTTTCTCAGTCAAGAGCGACGTGTACAGCTATGGCATCCTCCTCCTTGAGCTCATTACTGGAATGGTCTGTGATCAGGATGTAATCAACTTCGTAAGTAAAACATGCACATTTATGTATCCAGGGCAAGATGATCATCTGTTTGGTCGCTGAGATTAATCCTGAGATTTGATAAAATGTCCCGGGCCACCTGATGATCGGGCATTTTATCAAAAGCCAAACTAAGATGGGTCATTTTATCAAAATTTTCTATATATTGTACTATACAAAGATTTCGGTCGGTTTTCTATAATGATCGAGTTCTCCTTTGCAGGTGTGGCAATCATGTCAACAGAGATGTTACTGTATCGATCATAGGTTACTTAGTGACTATAAAGGATCACAAATTGAGATAGAAAGATGCATCCACATAGCCCTGCTCTGTGTCGAAGAGGATCCGGCACTGCGGCCCACCATGTCCGATGTTCTTCAGATGCTGAGCCGTAAGGATCGAAAGCTACCTTGCCCACAGAAGCCAGCTTACACCGTTACATCCGCTCTGTAGTTATGGCACCACAAGTCTGCAATACCTGCTCATCGACGCGATGAGATGGAATACTCCTTTTTGTGAGACTCCTATTTGGGCTGTAATTAGTTTCCTTGTTCAGTTGGTTGTGATTAGATGCTAAGTCGGGTTGGGACATACATGTCGTGCTCGTATTGGTGTTCGTTTCGTTTGTTCGAGTCTTGTAGTCCCTTTGCAGTATAAATATATGAGAAAAGAGGATGTTGTGTTGCCTAAAGAGTCAAAGTTGTGTTTCGGTTTTGTGTATTCGGATCGTGAGTTCCGGCGGGTTTGCGTACGACGAACCATCTTGTCACACTAGTTGCCACTGTGGCACGATTGACCGGTGACTGTCACCTCGACCCTCTGCTCTTGTTGCAACGGTTGAAACTTGTTTGCCGCAGGCCGGGTGACACGATTCACCAGTCAGCAAAGCACGTCGATGAGCACACATAACGCCTCTCGCCGAACGTCATTCTCACCAGGAGCTGGCCCTAGCTACGGATTTCCATATTCACTGAGTCCTGATAGCTTCTGACTATATGGAGGTGATGTGTAATATCCAAGGTAGCAGCCGCAACAGCTATAGCACCATCTTCAAGGAGATTGCAGGCCGCCGGGAGGTGTTTGAGGAGATTATTGTCTTTATCAAATAGTATAATAGATCGAACAAATTGAAACGAACATGTACAACAGAGTCATAATAAACCAAAAGTTATGTCAAAATCTTCTAAAATTATCATCTCTAACTTCATCCTTTCACATCTTAACGTTCATCCAAACCTTCAATTAAAAAAAATCAGAAAACCCTTCACGAGATGAGATAGGTTAGCGAGCTGCTGCATCGCCTCGAGCAGCACAGGAGCACGTGTGCATGTGGCTCGGTGATTGGGCTGGCCAAGAGCGACGCGCCAGCAGCGATGCATATGAAAAGTGGGGCAGGACGGGCAGGGATCAGGAAGGATGAGGCCAACTACCCAAGTAGCTCGATGGGCCTTGTAGCTACTTCATGCCAGCAGAGCAACTATGGTCGGTATGCGAACATGGCGGCACTGGCCACGCACCCATCGAACAAACCATGATCCATGGAGGCGAGGCGGACTTACCTTGTTGCCGGTGCACCGGCGCGCTCCGACGGTAGCTCCGTCCGCCGAGCAGCCGGAGCTCTCGCGGAGCAGAGTCATGCTCCTCGAAATGGCAGCGGTGCGCGCGGCATGTGAACTGCCCTTGACAGGGAAAGGGCGGGAGATTGTGCCTGCCCACACGAGGCAACTGCGCGGAAAGGCCATGGGCGCGTGGTAGATTGAGCGCCATGTCTTTCTCCCTCTCTGCACTCTTGAGCACATTGTCATCGTTTCCAAGAGATGCGGCACGGTGTGTTGAGTTTGTATCGAATATGTGTTCGGGATAGGTTACAAGGTAGGATTTGAAGTTGTAGTAGGGATAGGGTGGAGTTGGTGTCAGACTCTAGTAACCTGGACTTCCTATAAATAGAGGTACTCTATGTAACCAACGACATGTAACTTGAAAGACAGTTAATAGATGGAGAGGAGCGTCCGTAATCAAGCCCCGTTAATGTAGGCCTCATGGCTGAACCACATTAAAAACGTCGGGTATTTCGTTGCCTATTTTATAGTGTTCTCGGTATAGATCTACGCTTCCGCGTGTCGCCTCGTGGTTTTCGCAACAAGTGGTATCAGAGCATGAGATTGATGGTAGAGGAATCCGGCGGGTACGAGACAGAGGATGGCGGTGTGTCCATAAGCCGAGGTGGAGCCTGGATCACGTCGTGGAAATTCACTTCAAAATGGCGCGAGTATTTTTTACAATTTTTTGTGAAAAATTTGGCGCGAGGTGGAGCGAGAAATGAAAAAAAAGAGAGAAGGACAGCCGTCGCGACACGAGGCACAGCGGCGCACGGCGGCAAGCGGCCGCAGGAGCGTCGGGCGGCAAACAGCCAGCCAGGCGTGCAGCCCAGCCAGCCGACCAGGCGGCCCAAGTGCGCCCTGCATAGCCTAGGTGGTGCAGCCTAGGGTGGCCTGGCACGGCGGCCCAAGCGGCAGGCTGGCCAGGCGGGGCGGCCCAGCCAAGCGCCGGCCCAGGCGGGCGGAGGGTCGGGCAAGGCACGGCCTAGCGCAGACCTAGTGGGGCTCGGGAGGGGGGGCGTCCGGGAGGAGCCCAGGAGGCCCAGGCGGGACTCGAGAGGGCTCGGGAGGGGGGGGCTATTAGTGGCCAGCACGCACGCAGCCCAAGGAGTGTTGGAGAGGCCCAGAACATATTTTTTGGGTGTTTTCTCAGCCTAATTTCGTATAAAATTCAAATTCTGCTCAAATTTGGGTTGGGTTCCGAAATTTGGATGGAGAGAGATTCGGAGTAGGAGCCCGACTTGGATTTTAGGGTCCAAGGACTGCTATGTAAGCAAGGTTTTGGGGGAAGGCTTCAAGGCACGAGACTCTCAAGAGTTCAAATCTACAGGCAACAAGTTTTGAAGGAGAGAAGAGTTCGGATTCAGAGGAGGTGTGCTTGAAGAAGGAGATCGGTACGACATCGATCGAGCAGGGAGTAGGTGATCAGGTCGGGTACTCGGATCTATTCGGGAGAGGCGACATGTCATCTTCAACAAGGTTTGAGGTGGCGAAGCTTGACGGCTCCACCAATTTCGTCCTATGGTAGGTAAGGGTTGCTCCAAAATTTTGTAGGATGTCTAGCCAAAGAAGATGGACGAGAATATTTGGGAGGAGCTGAAAGTCAAGACAGCCAGAATCATACGGCTGAGTTTGTCGAATAAGGTGATGTATCATGTGAGGGATGAGGACAGCGGCAGCGGCGGCCCTTGTAAGTATTTCAACCGATGGCCCAAATGATGACCCCAACTACTCGATGGGTCTTGTAGGTACTTCATGCCAGCAGTGCAAGTATGGTCGGGCACCGGCACGCTCCGACGGCAGCTCCGTCCGCCGAGCAGCCAGAGCTCTCGCAGAGCAGAGTCATGCTCGTCGAAACGGCGGCGGCGCGCGCGGCGTATGAGCTGCCCTCGAGGTGTTCGTGGAAATGCCGTGCCGGGAAAGGGCGGGAAATTGTGCCTGCCCGCGCGAGGCAAGTTCTAGGAGGTTCGTGGAGGCCACCTCACCTTTGCGGGTCTTCCCCTCTACAGTCTGAGGATCAGGACCCTGTCACTCTCCTACAGAACTCTACGCGTTCAGGCTCCATAAACCACAGCAAGAGAGCAGTTTCAGTGGCTTGGCGCGCGGTGCGATTTTCTAAAGAGTATTGCAAGCATCGCAATACTTCCCGGTCTCGATCTTGTATGCAGGTTACTAGCAGCCTGTCATGGCGGTATGGGCTGGGCTGGGTCAGGCGGCGACGGTGGCGCAGCTGGTCGGGGTGGACGCCGGCGGGCTCATCTCCATGATCATGCAGGCCTCGGTGACGGCTCGTGAGAACAAGAAGGAATGCGAGCAGCTCGCGCGCCGCGTCTCCGTTATCGCCGATCTGCTGCCGCACCTACAGGATCCGGAGGTGATGTGGCGGCCGCTGGCCGGGCTGGACGACGCTCTCCGAGAGGCGCACGGGCTCGTCATGTCCTGCCAGGGGAGGAGCGCGGCCTACCGGTTCGTCATGGGTGGGAGGCAGGCCGACAGGTTCAGGGCGTCCAGAGCAGGATCGACTCCTACCTCATCGTTTTCCCCCTTGGCCAGCCACATCGCCATGACTCGCCGCCTCGATCGCATCTGCAATGTCGTGTTTCCAAATGATGTCACAAGCGCACCACCGCAAGGCTCCAAATATTCCCAGCAGTTGGTACGTACGACACAAACACAAATTGGTCGAGCTCTCCCTGAAATTAATGGCCTCAAGCTTTTGATTATTTTGTCTAATTGGACTTGAAAATGATCTCATGCTTTGATGAAGGGAAGCTTACTAGTCTATTCACATTTGTGTTCTCTTTTCTAGGATTTAGCAGAGGTCGTTCAGGTTGCAAACCATGGAGCTGAGGTGTTCACGTTGGCGGGGATCGCGGCGGTGTCCAACATCTTTGTTGTTGACTTGATAGGCGGCTCCAGGTCCGGATTTGTATATAAGGGCAGGCTTCCTGATGGGGGGGAGGTGGCCATCAAGCGCCTGATGAACAGGCGGGAAAAGGAGAAAGAGGCGTTCTGCACGAAGCTCGCGATCATCTCTTCTCTCTGCCACAAGAACATTGTCCGCCTCTTCGGCTGGTGTGTGGAGAAGGACGAGCGCCTGCTCGTCTATGAATACATGAAGAATGGCACGCTCGACGGTCACCTTCATGGTCAAGCGTCCTCCTCGCCGGTGATGGCGTCCTGGAAGATGCGCATCCAGGTACTGCTGGGCGTCGCACGTGCCATTGAGTACCTGCACTGCTATGCCCGGCCGGTGATCATCCACGGCGACATCAAGTCGTCTAAAGTCCTTTTTGACACGAACTGGGTGCCACGCGTGTCGGACCTCGGCACTTCGGTCACCTGGCACAAGAGGAACCAGCGCGTGGAGTGCCTCGACACAAGCACGATTGAGTTCCTTGATCCGGAGCTCTATGTGATGCCGACGAGCGACGTGTACAGCTTCGGTGTTGTGATGCTGGAGGTTTTGACGGGCAAGAAGGCAATTTTCGGAATGAAGCGGGAGCAGACCCCTATATCCCTGGTTGACTTCTCTCTCCCACTCATTGAGGCCGGCGAGCTAGGGAAGGTGCTCGACAGGCGCCAGGTGCCGGAGCCAACGCCGTGGGAGCTCAAGGCGGTAGAGGTGGTGGCACGCACGGCGGCACGTTGTCTGCGGCGGCAGGGGAGGGACCGCCCGGCCATATCAGACGTCGTGGTCAACCTAGAGATGGCGCTCGGGATTAACTTCGAGATGGCGCTACTGGTCATCCGTGTTGGAAAGAACAACGTCCTGCTGGTACAGTACACTATCCTATACACACACTGATGAACGGCATCATGCTTTAATTTGATGAAGAGAAGTTTACAAGCCTATACTTTTGTTCTCTTGCTTAGGAGTCTGCAGGGACCGGGGTCGCTCAGGAGGAGGCACGGGTACCCCATGGAGCTGAGGAGTTGACGTCGGCGACGCCGGCCAAAAACTTTGCCCTTGACACCACCCTCTATGCAGGCGGCGCCGCAACGGCGTGCGAGGCTGGGCTCGTAGCCATGAAGCGCATAAAGAAGGGGCTGCGCGACGCAAAGAAGGTTTCCGGACGGTCCTCTGCCGGCAGAGGCACACCCTAAACCTCGTTGGCTGGTGCCTAAGTGTTTCGATCATACTCCCTCCGTCCGAAAATGTAAGGCATATTTTGTTTCGTTCAGACAAGACTTTGACCAACAATTACTCTATTAATATGTAATTTATGTGATACAAAGTAATAATCATAAGTAAGTACTTTCAAATACGAATCTATTAACATCAATTTTATATTATATAAATTATATACTAATGAAGTAATTATTGGTCAAAGTCTTGTCTTAACTAAGCAACATACGTCTTATATTTTAGGACGGAGGGAGTAGCACTGTTCCTTGCCTTTGCACTTCCACACCACTCCTAGTCTACAGTAACCCCACTCCTTCCTGGACATGCATGTTGTAGAGCGAATCACGAAGAATATTGTATAGCCTTTATGTTTCCCTTGTGAATTCAATTTTGGTTAAACCATCACTTATAGTGACTTTTTCTTCTCTCTGAACTCTCTGTATATTTGTGGCCGTCCAGTTTTTTCAAAGTTTCCAGGGTTCTTTGGCATGTATCTGCAGCAAAACATGCCATCCAACTGGATGAAGATTTCACGGCTTTCGAACTTTGTGTCACTAGACTGAGTTTACTTTAATAATGAAACTAGAAAAGTGGAGTCAAACAAGTGAAGCAAATTGCAACAGAGTAGAGCAGAGCAGTGCTGATGATGACGCCAAGTAGACTGAGCTGGGTGGGCTTACTCCAAAACAGATACGCCGCGCGCGCGGCAGAACGCCATGCACGGAGCAGAGCTCTTTCACGAATCATGATCCATGGAGCGCGTTCAATCTGCCGGAGCCGAAGCGAAACGTCGCTGCACTCCTCCTCGAATCGGCGCGGCGCGTGCGCGTGTGCTCTAGGTGTTTCGCTCGCCGGGGCTGGGGACAACCTCAGCTCTGCGGCTCTCACTCCGCTGACTCCGCGTTGCTCTGGTGTCCGCGGGGCTCCCCACTCCGCAGTCTCTCACGTCGGGACCAACACAGGCAGCCAAGATGAAGCAAACTAACCAGGAAATCAAGAACCCCCCGTCCCATGGCACAGTGATATGACATCCCCACCCTCCAGGGGTTTTCGGGAAGCAAACAAAGAATATCTGATTGGCGCGTTGCCCTGCTCCACAGAGCGGTTTCAGTGGTGCTTTGGTTTCAGGTATGCTGCTAGTTACTTCCCCCTTCTCGTTTATTTCACCGCTGCACTCTCTCTTCTTTTTGGACTAAGATCAATGCAGCCTACTTGTGATCATCATTATCTGTTACCAGCTGACTGTTCCCTAATCAATCAGTTAGCTGAGCATCACCTGAGAATCTACTAAACTTCAGTTTTTAAGGTATGCTGCTACTTCTATCTCCTTCCTTCATCCTCTTACTAGTGCTCTTCCTCTCCCTTGTTTCCCCTTTGTTTTGAACTATGTTTTGTATCAGCTGTAAATCTGTAATTCCAAGTGTTTCTTTTCAGACGAAATAAGTCTTCCTTTTCTGACTCAAAAAGGTTTTCCTTTTCTCCGGTGTTGGTTGATATTATACTGATGTTAATCCTGGTCCCTGACCAGCAAATCAAGATCTTGCTCAGGTTGGGAGGTGACTGCCGATTAAAAAGCTGCCGGCTGCATCTTCAAAGGAATTTTGCTGACAATAGATATACGAAAATCTTGTCCACAAATGGAGTTTGCGTTGCTTATCCGTAGAGCAAAGGAAAAAGATACTCCCTTTTATTTAGGAAGTTCCATAGTTTTGACACCGTAATTGGTATGCATCTAATCTTTTTTCTTGTAGTTCATTGTGCACATTTTTCTACTTAATTTGCTCTCTCGTGATTGCCATGATCAAAGTATTTCGTAGGTACAAGAACAAGGGCGTTACTCAATTGGTCTGAGCGCTTCAAAATAATTATAGGAATGGCCCGCGGTGTGGTTTATCTACATGACTCCTGTGGTATTCGCATTATGCATGGGGATTTAAATCTTTACATAGGATCCTCTTAGATGCTGATATGACTCCTAAGATTACTGATTTTGCCTTCGCAAAAATGTATTGCCCAGATGGGCGTGAAGAACACTCCGGTACATTATGTGGCACAATGTATGACCTATCAAATGCGTTGAGCGATAAGCCTTTGCCCCCTTCACTTTATGTATTTTCGTCTTCTTTTTCTAACTGTTTTCGTTTTCTATTTGCTTATAGGGGTTACGTGGATCATGAATATCCATTCACAGTAGCTAGTGAAAGAGTGATGTGTATAGCTTTGGTATCACTCTTCTTGAGATCATTACTGCAAAGAAGCCCAATGCACTTTTCAAGGATGAAGGCGATGTAAGTACATATTCTACTTTTCCCCAGCAAACTCTGCTCCGCAAATACTTCAAATATACAAAAGGCTGCACTAATGCAAACTCCCTCCTCTGCACCGTCAAAACCTGTTTTAGTTTCAGCTGATCGTGTGTAGTGACTTAAGGACATGCAAATTATCATGTGCAAGTTACACCTATGTTTGTCTAGTTATTATTTTGTTTAAAAGTGCATCTCATCTATTTCTTAGCATTAGTTTGTTTGTTGCTGGCTCTATATAAGATGTCACGGCTGGTCCATATGAGGTAAGCAAAGAGGACTTAAGCAAAGTCACCTAGCCCCTAAAGTTTTGCCATAGTTTTCCCTGGACCTGCTATTCTAGATGTATTTCTCATCCAGTCCGTGCTCTCCTTCAGCTCACACCTAGCACACATTAAGTTCTACCTCAAATTTGTGGCCGCCGTCCTACCCCCTTTCGACATACGTGACACAAATACAGATTTCTTAAACTCAAAAGTCAGTAAGCCACACAAGCTTGCAAGCTATATAATGTTCATACTACATTCCTTTACAAATATCTGCAGCCTTCTAATCAGAAACAATAAAAATCCCTTTTATGTATTTAGTAAAAAGTCAATTTTTGTCCCTCAACTATTGGCTTGGTCTAATTTACACTCCCATTTAAAAACCATTTAATTTATACCTTAAACTACTAATATCAGAGCAATTAACCCCTCGCGGCCGTTTCGAGGCGGTTTTATCCAGCATAGCACAAGACGTGGCAGTCCAACGTGCCAAAATGCTTAGTCAACACTCACGGGTGGTACAACACATGATACTCCAACATGGCTTCTATCGTAGGTACGAGCCTAGACAATAAGAGAGAGACACCCCCGTTCGGTTACGCAGGCCTACGGGGGCACACTAGGTACATGAGGGAGAAGATAGCGAGCGCAGCTAGGCCTCACGCAGCGGTTTTCGTGTTTCTCTCCCAAATTAGGGTTAGCAAAAATGAGAAAGATGAAAAATGAGATCCCCCTCCCTATTGGCCTTGGGGCCCTATTTATAGAGAAGGAGGTGGAGGTGGGATGAGGAATTTATAAATTTTCCATTCTAGGGTAGGAATGCCCGGAAGGGGATTCTAAACTATTTACACAATATTTTAATGGTATGCCGGCAGTCCAGGGTAGCGCAGGGACACCCCTCCAATAGTAGCCCCTCGCAGATCCGGGCGGTAGGGTACCGCCAGTCCGGGCTAGCGCACCGGTCCTTGAGGGATTGGCGCGCGGACCAGACCGACGATGCCTGCATGATGGCGGAACGTGATGTGTCCTGTGGCGAGGAGTCTGCCCTTGTTCCCTTTTCTTATCCCCTTTTCTTCTCTTTTCTTGGAGATATGATCCGTATCCTAGTGAGGGGTCGGCTCTGTCGGAGCGAAGGCCGGCCAGAGTGGAGGACATATTCTTTTTTCTTTTTCCTTTTTCCTTCTTCCCTTATTCTTTTTCTTTCCTTCCTCTGGTTTTTTTTTCTTTCAGGCCTACGCAGCCTTCTTCCTTTCCTGCCGCTCCATGTGGCCTCCTTCTCCTAGCTATGGACCTAGACGCCGGCCCACTCACTTTTAGGGTTGAGCGAGGGCGCACAGGGTACAAAGGCCCACCTGGGCGCCGCCCTGCTGCTACCTCGCCGGCCCACCGCTGCCTCACCGGAGCGTCAATCGCGCTGTTGCCACCCTTGGGTCGTGCCGCCGCTCCATCCGACACCGTGCCGCTCCTGTTGCGAGCCACGCCGCTTTGGTGCCGCCTCTGCTTCGATGCCGTGCTGGGCCGCGAGCCACGCTGGGAGCCGCTTTGTCTAGCACCGCACCACGCCGACGCCGCCTCTGCTTCGACGCCGTGCTGGTCCGTGAGCCACACCGGGAGCCATGTCATCCAGCGTCACTGCCACGAAGCACTTCACGCCACATTGTTGCTGCCGCCTCTGCTCCACGCTAGCGTGCGTAGGGCAACCCGCAGGGGGGCCACGCTACCATCGCCGAACCGGGAGGTTGGCTGCGTAGGCGACGGTGAGGGGGGGCTGCGTGTCCGGTTGACGTCCACAGTAAGTCGAACCCGGCGGCCGAGCCCCTGCTGCCCGTGATCCGACGCCACCACGGGCCGGGTTGGCCGGGCGTCTGGGTCTAGTTCGGCATGTGGTTTGCCTAGCCATCATGGCCCTTGCGCCGCTATTGTTGGGCTGGGATGCCCGATGGGAGGAGGACGCAACCGAGCCTACCGATGCGGGTCCCAGGAGCGCCGTTGCACCCGCCTTGGCGTCCTTCATCGTTGCGGAGCCTCTCCGTCCGCTCCTCTTCTGTCTGCTTCACCCATGCGCCTCCCTGGCTTGTCGCCTGCTATTGGATTGGTCCTACATCATGTTTTTTTCTTACTTTATTTGAATGGAAAAGCATGAGCTCTGCCTGATCAATTAAAGCAGGTGAAATAAGAGGTCCACAGAAGGCTTAAGCTCAACTATATGCATTTTTCTAATGTTGAGATATGCTACCTTCTTGACAAATCAAGATTTTTTTTCTGTATATTTCAGGATTTGGTGGAAAGATACAGGCAAACTGCATACGACAATTTGGAAATTGTTCAACAGCATGAAGACGAAAATGCATGTAGTGAACATGAGCTGATTTATGGAGACGAGAACAGCTGCTACCTGCATGGATCATGCTCAATACTACCAAGTCCTACACTGCCAACACAGTTTTGTGGTCAGTATCTGGATTATTCTCAGTAGCCTGGTTGCTTTTCATTATTTCCAATGATTTAAGATTTTATGCTTACATTACTTGCAAATAAGAATATCCATCTTATATCTCCTAAAGAATCTCTTGACTTTCTGCTTTCGTTATGAGAATTATGCAAAAATCATTCAGAACAAGTCAGTAACCAAGTTAAGCACACGGAAATTTGTTTTATAGGCCACGAAGCTTGATATGGTGCATCTGCAGAGAATGTCCCGAACAGATCCATATTATTGCAATGGAAATTTCAAACTTTAGGAATGTTGCTTTTCAGATTTTCGAAACGTAGCACATTTAGAGTTTAGACAATCAACAATATTTGGATATGTTGGTTAGTGAAGTATCACTCCCGTGTTGCTAATTTACTGCTTCTTGGAAAAAGTGCTGATAATGTGTTGGTGCTGTGTGGTTTACACTGACAGCAAGCCAGCACTCTGGAAGCCAAATGCTAGCATGATTTCTCTTTGAGATTCTCTCAGAATAATAGAATTATCTTGTTAATTTATCCAATGGGGTCCAGGGAACAGGTGACCAAGAATTTGTCATACTTCACTAGTAAAAACTAGATAGCATACTTACCTGACGAGTGTTATTCTTACAGATGAACCTTCTCATCGAGAGGAGGTTTTGGAGAGTGGTCCACCACAGGCAAGCCCCCGTCCTCATCGACGTTGGGTGAAAATTGTGACTGCGTTCACCACTCTTCGTCGCTGGAAGGGGGCGTACGAGTTGTCTATTTGGATGAAAGAAATGTCAGAACTTCTGGAAGTCACACCTGAGTGACAGATCTACTGGAGTAGTGAATGGTCACTGTTTTCTTTTGATACATGTCTGGTTTCCTCTCAGTAACTATCGCTTGGACTGTAATAAGCACGTGATAGGGTTAAACTTGCTGGATATTGTGTTCATTGGTTTGCTATAAAAATGTGATGCCTGCTTGACACACAGAGACATTTTTGTTGTTATTAGTTTTATGTAGGTTGCACTTGCCCTCAAAATGTGCTTTCTTTCTTTCTTTTTGGAGGCCTGGCTTCATGAACCGCTGAATGTGCTTATTGACTAATAATAGTTCAAGTTATTGCATTTTTTGGTACAAATTTTGTTGTTTCTATGACATTAATAATTCTTCTCACTGGAACACAGGACATATACAATGCGGTGAAGATACCACTATTTGTATTCGTTTTCCTTAGACCTCCTTCTGTTCCTCATTTATCTCAACTTTGAAGGGAAGATTGCAAATATGCGAAAAGCTCCACTTTCCTGCAATTCATTAGGTGTATTTTCTTAATTTCTTGGTAAACCAGCTAATTTGTTCTGAATGTTAAAGTCTTCGTAATCTTGTGTATACACACTCAGGAGTGCTTTCTTTGGATTATGTGACGCTATTCTTCAGACAGTGAATGAAGATTTGCAAATAAATTAAAATGCTACACAAATATCCCTGAGCTGAGGTCTTCAGTTCATCATCCTCACTACTTCATATTTATTTTTTTGAACTCAAAAAAGGAGTTCTGCTATTCCAATATAGACGAAAGAATATGTGTATGCTCAGCCCCGGACTATTCCATCTCAACGACAGTGTATGCTCAGCCATCTCACTAGTTTACCTATAGTAATTGTAACTGAATAATTTTTTATCATTTCGAAGGAAGCGTAGCTGAACAATGGCTATGCTAAATTATAAATGACATTTACCGAATTGCCTGAGAGTCAAAGAAGCAAAGGAGAAGGAAACGGTAAAGAGAGACAGAGCAGCACCAGCATACCTTGAATCGAAGTTCCTTGGGTGGCTCTCGGTTCATTGACAGTCAGATGGTAACAGAAACTCAATGAACAATGTGCCACTAAGACCGCTCTGTAGTTTACGGAGGGAGCAGAGCAATGCGCCAACTCGTAGAGGCAAAGCCGCCCCCGTGCGACTGCTTGCGCCATCCCCCTGGTGTCCAGAGGAGGGAAAGGGACATGGTGCTGGATCTGCCGCTCATGGCCTTCCACGACCTCTCGCCCTTCCGCGGCTCTGGCATTTCCACAAACACCTCGAGCGCAGCAGCAGCGCCGCCGCTTCGAGGAGCAGGGCGGCCACACTTTCGCCGCCGCGCCTAGCGAATGCCCATCTGAGCCTAGCATCAACAAGCAATGTGAACCGTTGATTTGAGTCCATCTGACGGCTCAAATCGCCGTGTCTCGCAGCAACAGTGACATCTACTACCAAGTTACTGCATTCAAGTCGTTCCAGAAATCCAGAGCATCAAAGTTGAACAACCGGATATACTCTCAACACTCACGATCGGAACACACAGCAAGCTCAAAACTGAAACACAACTTTGGTTTTCTCTTTTTGCGAGGCCACACAGTGTCCTCTTTTCTCGTATATTTATACTGCACAGGCATTACATGACTCGGACTCAAGACAAACCATCCCAAGAAACACTAAGACGAGCACGACATGTCTATCTCCCAGCCGGACTTACCATCCAAACACAACCAACTCAACATGAAAACTAACTCAAACTCACCTCTCGTACTCAGCAAGTACACCGTATACCGTTTTCCTTACAACCCAAACAGGAGCTTCACACATCTACAGAGCTGCCTTATGTGGCGTAATTGACAGTGTAAGCAGGCTTCTGTACGTGAGGTAACGTCACTTCCTTATTGCTCAGCATCCCAAGAACATCATGCATGGTGGGACGTAGTGCCGGATCCTCTTCAACACAGAGTAGTGCTATGTGAATGCATCTTTCTATCTCCTCAATTTGTGATTCCACACCATTAACAAATAACCGTTCGTCAATACACTGCTCCAGTCTTTCATGTTGCTTTAACTCCCATACCTGCCAAAGAAGAACTCGATCGTCACAGAAAACCAACCGAAATCTTTGTATATATGTACTTAGATTATATAAAAAATAAATGTGTATATTTTACTTACGCACCAAGTTGGTTACAGGGTTGAAAATGTAATCCTCCTGACCACAAATCATTCCAGTAATGAGCTCAAGGAGGAGGATGCCATAGCTGTACACATCACTCTTGATTGAGAAACTTTCTTTATGAATATACTCTGGAGCCTGGAAACCGCTGAAAATTAAGATGAAACAAGCAAGATGGGGACCTTAATTCTTGCTCGGTTCACAAATCGCAAGAAAAAAAAAGAGCTAGCTATATATATGATGTCATCATATTTAGTTCTCAGGTAAGGTGAGGTCAGATATATACATACCATGTGCCGATCAAGGAAGCAACCACCCTCTCATTTGCAGATTCAGGTAACATCTCGGAGATACCAAAATCACTGATCTTAGGAGTAAAACCATGATCCAAGAGGATATTGCTCAGCCTTAAATCAAGATGGATGATGCGTTGTCCACAGTTATCGTGTAGATAATCTAAGCCTCCGGCGATCCCTTCAATAATGTTGAAGCGCTTTTGCCAGGGCAGCTTCGAACCTCTCCTATCGCCTGAAAACTTAATGGTTACAAATTAATCCGGAGAAAGAGAGATAAAGAGAGATATATGTTTTGAGTTGGAAGGAACATGCCATTTATGTAGGCGGATAAGCTTCCTTTGTCCATGTATTCATAAACCAGACAACACTGTCCTCCAGTAGAGCAATGCCCCTCAAGTCTCACTATATTTTTATGCATAAGCTTTGCCGTGAAACGCTCCTCAATTTCACATTGTTTTCTAAAAGCCCTGTGTTGTTCCTTACTGTACAATTTGACGGCGACTTCAGATCCATCGGGTAATTTACCCTGAAATGAAAAGTAGCGTACACGGAAAGTTCAAGCTCCTAATGATGATTAGTTGTGTGTCTGATATGAAAGTGGAATATGTACAGATGCTGTAAAATTTTAGGAATAATCTGAAAGAGCAAAACGGGGATGTGATTTTGGAGTTCTCCCCTCAGCGCTTGTTTGGATATGGATATGGATATGTAAGGGCGATTATTGTCCAATCCCTGCGGATGAGCAAGGAATTTTAACTGAAATCTCTGCCAGCATGCAGGAGTTTAAACATGAAACTCACACACGTTGAGAAAAGTGTGAATTTTTCTGCTCCTATATATGACCATATGCTATATATAGGTAGTCAAAACATAAAATAGGCTATTCTGAAAAAGAAAGAAAAAATAAAATATAAAACAGTCCGAGCAAGACATTATCTAAAAACTAAGCCGTACAATTTGCACTGGCCGCTCCGGTAGCTGTAAATATGTGCATCCCTCATAGGACATCTATCTATTATATACTAAAAGCAAAATACAATAGAAAAAATAGAGAAAGACTAGAAATTCTCACAAAAAAGTAAAACATCCGATCGTTAATTTGGTGGACCCTTTTATTATTAGTAAACCACAACCGATAGATCTTCATAACTGTACCTAAACAGATCACAGCTGATAGATCTTCATAACTGCACCTAAACAGATCACAGCCGATAGATCTTCATAACTGCACCTAAACAGATCACAGCCGATAGATCTTCATAACTGCATCTAAACAGCTCACATCCGATAGATCATCATAACTGTACTTAAATAGACAGCTCAATATAACGACTAGCAAGCCGGCTCATAAATGTACTTAAATAGATGACTCAGTACAGGCCGACTCGCTATTTGAACTTTTATTTCTGTACTGATCTAATATCACGTGTATGACTAAAAATACTGATCTATATCACACATGAGCAGGTAAAAAAACAAAGATAACCAAAAGGTTTCCCACACAATCAGTACTGATCTAATATCATGCGTACAAGTAAAACAATAAAGATAATTAAACAAATCACATCTGATAGATTATCATAACTGTATCTAAATAGACGGCTCAATACAATACCTAACAGGCCAACTCGTGATTTGAACTTTATTTTCCGTACTGATATAATATCATACGTACAGATAAAAAACATAAAGATAATTAAAAACGTTTCCCACGCAATTACGTGGGACACTGTGCTAGTTGACCAAACAATGATATAGTTTGAAAATCTTAAAACAGAATTAGCAAACCAAGCATATGCAGTACCTTGTAGACAGTACAAGAGGAACTTTCTCCAATCACGTTTTTTTCTGAAAAGTTACCTGTGGCGATCTTCAATTCAGATAAATTGAACCTTTTGAGGCCTGCCGTAGAAACAACACATGCATACACGAACGAGATTAAGCACATGCGAAATGAAAGAGCTAAGCGACCGGGAGATTAACTCTGATAATGATATGACCTGCATAACCTATATATAAGGCGTTCATGATAATTATGGTGCAGAGGATGTTGTCTCTCTAATTCCAAAAGTAAACGCAGAACAGAAAGAGCTAAGTGAATGGTAAACACTGATAATGATATGGCCTATATAACCTATAACGCTGTCATGATAATTATGATGCAGAGGATGTTGTTTCTCTTTCGAAAATATAGAAGACCTGATCTTACATGATGATATGGGAGCAGCCTCCTCTTGCTGTGTAGTATTAAGCGCAGAGTTGCTCTGGAGACAGGCGAACAAGGTCACCTGCGTCACTTGCTCCGAGATATTCTTGTTCGCCCGGCGCAGCATCTTGGACAGCTTCTCGGCGTTGGCGTGACGGGATACGGTGCTCTCGTGCTGGCAGTCCATGATGACCTGGAGGGCCTCGTGCAGGGCTTGCTGGAGGTCGTCCAGAGCGGAGCTCACCGCCGGGTGCCTCGTCACCGCCGTGTTGTTGTCAAGCGACGGCAGGAGGGCTCCCAATGTGCCCACACGGGTCGCAATGGCCTGGCAGTCCTGCTTGTTCTGCTTCACCGTGTCCACCGCGCCCTTGATCGCGACCACCAGGCTGCCGATCAGTTTTAGGGGGTGTTTGGTTGGGCTTTTCAGCAGCTTTTCACTAGAAAAAGCTGCAGCTCAACCAAACGGCCAGCTTTTCAGCAGCTTTTGCCAACGGTAGCTGTAAGCTTTGCAGTGCAAATTCAGCTGTTTGGAAAAAGCTGCCTTCTGCCAGCTTTTTGCAATGTGCTGAAACTTCAGTGCTCATTTTTCAAAATACTGTAGATGGTTTGGATCAACCAAAAGCCATATGGTCGCTTTCCCACAGCCACAACAGCTTTTCCAAACAGCCAGCCAACAGCAGCTTTGTCAACAACCACAGCCCAACCAAACAGGCCCTTAAGCTGCCGCCGATCAGCTGGAGGCTGCTCATCAGTTCCAGCATCCTGTATCCGTGTGTAGTGAGATCTGCAATATTAGCGAAATCGATGGAGCGCGGGGTAGCGGGTGAGGCCGGAGGAGAAGCTAAGCTGACAAGGAGTGCGTGCGTCTGGCCTTGAACTTGGCTCTCTGCCGTCTTGGATTGCTCCCAGCGCGGGAGGCGGAGCTCCGATTGCTCTCTTCCATCTTCGATTGCTCTGGCCGCAATATAGACGGAGGAAAAACAACTTGTGCGTGAGAAGAACGCGGCGTGCCTGGCCTTGAACCAACTTTTTCTCTCCCGTCTTAGATTGCTCTCTGCCCGCGATATACTATACCCGCGTGGTGTGGGGTGACGATTTTGTGCACACGTGCCACGTGGACCTATTATTTTCAAAATTCAAAAACCACACATTTAAGTTTTAAAAAATCTAGAAAAAAATTCATACATGTACATTATGAAATGAAGTATATGCAGGTAAAAAACCAAGAAAATATATTGGATAGACATGAATAGCAGTAAGTAGCTCTGTTAACCAGCAAACCTTTTTAATTACTAACCGCACACAGGTGGCCGTCAACTTTTGACTTAATCTACTATTTGGAGAAAATTGTCGACAAAGCAACTTTTGCAGAGTAAGATTCTGATCGAGTTTTTCCTTCAGTTTAGTTGCTAATGTGATATTTTCCTTTTAATGTTTCTGTCTGTTAGGCACTAGCACCTCTAGATAAGGAGGTCATCATTATCATCATCAAGCAAGCAAGAAATAAATATTAAAGAAGCTTCCCCTGTCTGTTGCTCTTTGTAGTAACTTGTCAACAAAGTAAGTATGTAGATCAAAACATATTGCTAGATTCTGACCGAGCTTCAGAATTTGAGTGGCGGGTAGACGATGGCAGCACTCCTGCGTCCTGAAACAACGAAATAAATATCAGGCATATTAGACTGGTACTAGCATAAAGACCCTTGGATACATGACCATATCTGTGATGAGCATGTCGACAGCACACTGGTGCTAAGTCTTTCCAGACGACGGGTTATGTCGGCATGGCTGATCATAGCGTAGAATTTAGTGGTCGGGTGACTGGATCCGTGGTGGCTTTATGAACGGCAGCGGAGGTCGAACGCCAATACGGAGCAATTCCATTCTCACGCGACCTGTTGTACATGCGATGCCGTCGTCGTTGATGTCAGCAAATCAAGCGATGGTGTCGTCATTGATCATGTCAGCAAATCAAGCGATGATGTCCTTGTTGATGTTAACAAATCAACAAACTCACATTGCTTCGTATCTTCTCCGTTTGGACCCCGAATTAGACAAACTATATGTTTGTTTCGACCGTATATAATAGCAATCGGACTTATTGGTACTCTCGGAAAAACTTGTTACCAGTAGAAATATACAGGTTCTGTCAAATTTCATATGAATTTGGATAATTTTTAGTAAATTACGAACTTTAATATTTAAAATTTTCAATTATTTTGAGCACTAAAATTCCGGTTACAGGCCGGCTACCGTGGTTACCGGTTCTACCAACCCCCTGGCATTCGGTATTTTTTTCCAAACCAATACCAAAACCTTGCGCTCGACTAGCCATGGAGGACGGACAAGTTTCTAGTTACATGTCGTGAAGCATCAATGAACTTTCAAAGAGCATGCACTTGATCACTACGATCAGCGGGAGATGGTATACATAGAACTATGGACATATCAAACAGGAAAATAACTTGACTGAACTCAACGCCACTGTCGCTTCTGTCTGCTGCCCCTGCCACAGTTCTGGTGTCTGCCAGCCACCGATGACACTGCCCCTAGGGCCACCTCGGTCCCCTCTTCTCATCCCTGACATCACCCAACCTCAGCGCACCGCCGCTCACCGGCAGCGAGCTCTCACGAGCCATCTCTTTCCACTCCTCTGTTTTCTCTCTCTTACACATGGGTCCCACTTGACAAGGCGTGAAAATGTGTTTGAAACAGTAATGTATCGCTGACCCATGGGGCCCATCCGTCAGTTTTTATTTTTAAAACCGGTTAAAGTTTCTATCTCACTGACATAAAGGTCCCACCCATTAGTGTTGACTGGGCATTTTGCCAGGTTAGACTGCTAGGTGTCATGCCATGGTGGACAAAATCACCTTCAAACAACCAAGCCAATAGTTGAGGGACCAAAGTGGACTTTTGCTATATATTTATCATGGGAATATTTTGCAGCTTCTCAGATTATGGACAATGGAAGGAACAATGGAGAAGATAGATCCAGCATTGCACGACGAACCCTGAATGGCTGAGACAATGAGATGCGTTTAGGTAGCGATGATGTGCACCGCACCTAACGGGGAAGACCAGCCTAGCATGTGGGATGTTCTCTTGATGTTGAGCTGGATTCAATGATGGATTCAATGGACCATGTCGGGGTACCGACCGGACTGGTGTACACGGATTAGCCTCTTAGGGTGGCTCATACTTAAATCAAAAATATTGTAAAGATCATGTTCGATCACACTCTGCTAACACACCTTGTGAAGTGTGTCTTTGGCCTAACATTAAGAGTCGATCGATACGTGTGTAGGTAAAGATATACACCCCTGCAGGGTTTGAACTATTCGAATAGCCGTGTCCGCGGTTATGGACAACTTGGTGATTATCTGCGTCGAATTAGACAACTACAACGATACTTTAAAACATGCCAACTCTAAGGTTGAGAAGTTAGATATTGCTTCCTCCCTGGTGGTTGAGGAAAAATAGAGGGTTTAAGTGTACGGTGGTCTGTAATAGAGTTCATTATGAAGATTCGACTCATCTCCTTTAAAAGTAATCTGGTATTCGAATTTCTTCCTACTTAAAAATATTGTCAAATAAATAATCAGCTTTCCGCGAAACAGTCCACAATTACCCTTTATTTATATCAATTGCATCTATTACTAATTTTTCTTGTAAGTACAATTTTTGTACTCACCTTGCAGTTGTTGATAATTTTGTGCAGAGGAAATTACTCCCTCAATGGATGGTTTCTATGTAGAGATCGACGCCCACGATGACTAGTCGCTGGGAATCCCAGGCAGTGGTCCTGCCCAAGGTTCGGCATCTTGGTTTGTTTTGCTATCATCTTTTGGCCCTACTTTTTGGCTTCTTAGACATATTAAACCTTCCGCTATGTAATTGAATCTTTATGTGAATTATGCTGTTAAGTTTAAGAACAATTAGTATTATTGCAGTTTCCGTCATAGAGTTACTATTGTGGTACTTGTTTGTTCTCACCTGCCTCATGTGCTCTGCGTGTATGAGATTGAAGCACATGGTGCGGGTAGGGTTTTAGAATCTATACCATAGAGTTATTAGGTGTAATCACCCCTGTGAAGTGACTCCTCCACTGAGAGTTTGAAAACTTTGTTATCCTACTCTAGCCGAGCATTAATTTGCCGAGATGAGTTTGCGATTGACGTTCCGGCTCAGTGAGAAAAGAGTGAGGAGACCATATCACCCTACTTAATCTGTGCATTAATTTGCCGGAGCAAGTTCGGGGTTGACGTCTCGAACTATTCGAAGCCATATTACTCCAATTCTCTTGGAATTGATCCCCAAAGGTTGAGGTTGGAGTTGACGTTTCAACTTAGCGGGTGATTTCACTTAAGATTCTCTGTTATGGATTTTGGGTCCCGACACTAACAGGAAAGACCAGCCCAGCATGTGGGATGTTCTCTTGATGCTGAGTAGTGAGAGCGCAACGTCCCCAAGCCACCTAAGAGCCAGTGCAATACAAAGGAGGCGGCGTGTGATGGGGGCTGTCAGATTCAAACACCATTGAACCAAGATAGTGTGGGCAGTTCAAGCCCAGAAGCTTCATCAGGATCTCAATATGGAATGATGTGACTATGTGAATATAACAGAGCGATATACTATGGTGAATATGGAAAGATTTAGAGGCTATGTGTGAGTACAAGGAGTGATATGCTATGGTGAATATGAAAAGATTTAGGTGCTATGCTGATAAATCATTGTCCAGTCATGTTCTAGCAGGTATTGTGAAACTTCTCGGTCCTGAAGGCATCTGTTCAGTTAGAATACAGTGATGGATTCAATATATTATTTTCCTTTAATATATTATTTTGTATTATCTATGCACGAGTAATTAAGTATTCTATGATTCTTGTAATCTTCTATGATGCTGACTTGCATATATGTATTGTTGGCATCGATCAATTCTTTGTGATAGTATAAGAGTGCACGTATATGTTAGAAGAACATATATAGGGTTTGTACCGTTGATTTGTGAATTGACCAGAGTTGATAGGGTGACGGTAGCTTGAACTTGAAATTTTAGGTCAGTGATATGCGGGAGATTAACGGGACTAATCTACTTAATATATGGTTAGGAAGCCTCAATTATTCTCAATGCGGTTGACTGTTAGTTGGGAGTATAATCATAAATGATGTGAGTTTAGCCTCACCCTCATGTTAATATAATTATCATCTTTAGTTGAGCCATTAATTTGCTAATAGTTGAGTGTAGAATAGTTGTTTGTATTGAGACTATTTCCTTATTTTGTTTTTGCATCTTTATTTTAAGTAATCAGTAGGTACTTTATTGCTCTATATGCTTTATCAAAAGTTTTTATCTCTCCTTACAATAGTAAATCATACTATTTCAAAATTTGTAACTCCGGTGCATATTTGAGCAATAAAATAATGTCGTTTCCAGTAGCACGTGGACATGAGAAATTATGCTTGGGACTGCTCAGGACGGAGGCTGTAGGATGCTTGGATCAAGAATACTAGTGGGGAAGGAGGAAGAGTCCGAGGCTGTCGAACCTTAGTTGTATATAGTTATCTAAAGAAGTTTGATGCATAATTCAAAACGTAAATTGAGAGCAAAATCATTGTCTTGGGCCAGAAAGGACGAAGCATTTTTCTATTCTCTTTTTTGCATAGCAAATTTCTCAAAGGTAATTTAGTTAATTTTTGAAAATACTAACATTTTTTTTACTTAAATGAGACCTACTAACGAAAACTTAACGGAGTGGTACGAAGAGATCTAGAAACCTTAAAAGAAACCCACTAACGGAACTTAACAGAATGATATGGAGAAAACTAAAAACCATTGTTAAATAGTATGTAGGGAATAAACCATCATTTAATAGTACATAAGAAATTAAGCTCCTGTCAGATGACGCGTTGATAATTCTTTTGTTTTTCTACATTTACAGCCAAACCGTTGAAACTAGCTAGTGCAAGGAAAGAAGTGCGAGTATAATGACTTGGAAATTTTACTTTTGAGGGAATAATGACTTGTAAATTAAGTGACTGTGTAATGAATTACGCCCTCTCACTACAGTCGGCAGTGGCAGGTACTGCTTGTTCGAAACTTTCTTACATAGGATCATTGTCACCGCTGTCGCGTGGAATTGTAGGTAGGTTGCGAATTAGAATTTCACCAACGGAATCGTAGCGTCACGTACACGCAGCACTGCGGCAGCGGCACAACTCATATACTAAACAAACAAGTCGGAATAGGAAACAAGAGGGTTGTGGAGATATAGGGCTAACTGGTGTCACTCGTCCAGTCACCCGACCACTAAATTCTGCTGTGCTGCGTGCGGCCGCAGAGGATGCTCCGAGCGATCACGCCAGACGTCGTGGCCATGCTCGACCAAGCGCACCAGCTCTTCAGCAGCAACTGTGCCGGTGACGGATTGACATTCAGAACCCGCCGACAACCGAAGCTCATCTATGTAAGTTTGTAATTGTAGGTTTCATCTATATTGGATCGGTGGCTTCCGACAGAAGAGGGGTGAATGTCAATTTTTATAAATTTTTTATAAACTTTTCACATACATAGTCATATAACAGACTAGTATGATCAGAGTAAGATCGCAGCGGAAAAAACCCCCAAAACTCATGGACAAACTCAGAGCAAAGAGGAATCAGAACTGTCTGAAAACTTCACATCTAGATATTCCGAACTAGATAGTCTAGACACTCCGGATGTACACTCGGAGAATTGACTTCTCTCGGGATGATGTTCGGAGACTCCGGGTCCAGGCCTAGACACTCCGGGTTTTCAGTCTTGGACACTCCAGTTTTGCAGTCTCGAACACTCCGGGTTTGAGCCCGGACACTCCAGATGTACCACCGGCGAGAATGGCTCTTCTCAGGATGGTGTCCGGATACTCCGGGATCAGATCCAGACACTCCGGGTGTAGTATTTTAGAGACTTAAAATTATACACCCGGACATTCCGGGTTTACTTGTCCGGAATCTCCGGGTGTAGTCCAGTACGTAGAAAATCCTGATTTTCGATGGAACTTTTGCTACAACTCAAAATCCGTCCAACCGAAAGAAGTGAAACTTTGCAGGTGAGTTCAGGGATGCCTTGTGACTATGAATCAAGTGTTGATCCTCATATAAATGTCTCAAGGCAAGACATTTTTCATGTTCTTCCTAAACACCTCAAAAGTTGGACGAAATGCAAATCTTCAATTTCTTGTTGCTCGTGAGGATTCTTGATATGAAATCAATAGGACAATCTCTCACGTGTCACAGCAACCCAATTCACCCCTCCAATCACTAAACCAAAACCTCTTCGTGACTCAAATAACAAAACCCCATTTCTTACCTTTCTCTTCAAGAAAATTCAAAATCAAGAAAGAAAAGGATTGATCCTTGGATATGCTTGGATGGGATCAGTCTAGAGATGATCCCCCCATTACTTACTCACCATACCACGAATCAAACCACAAAAAAGGCAAAAAAAAATCAAAAAGAGTCATAGAGTAGAAAGCTCAAGAACACATAGGGATTTGAGGAATATTTTTGTATTAAATTTTCGTGAGTTTTCTTAGGTCTATAAGCCTCTCATCTAGGCAAAGCACTCATCTAAGTGCAGCTCACACAAAGCTAATCAAAAGGTTGAGGGATAAGCACCACTTGGGCCTTAAGCCCACTTAGATGGCATGAGCACTTAGCACGCATCACAAAGCGTCTAAGTGACTCATCCACCATCCATCTTTCCTTCTACCCTAAACAGCTTCCAGGCTGCCGCCGCGGTTTCTTGGTTATGCTTCGGTAGATTCCACGTTTTTACCAAAACGTCCTCGCACTGACTTGGTCCTCACGTCTCGTCTCCACCCGCTTTCTTGTCCTCCGTGTACATGCTTTTAAGCCGCACGATGTCGTCGCTACCTTCTTGACCGCATCTTAACCCTCCAAGCCTCATGCCGGTCCATATGGCCGAGCCATCACCGCAGCCAACTTGCACCTGCACACAGTAGACCAAGCAAAGCGTTGCGAGCACAAGTTTTCCACTTGACTCAAGTCAGCTGAGTAAAATCCTTCATCCACTCAATTTTTCTTGGAGACAAATTGAGAAACTCAACAAGCATTCAATCACATTTCATAAATAGTTCATAATTCAAATAATGAATTCATGCAACTAACAATTCAACTCCACATAAATTAAGCAGCAAGATATTTATCACACATATTGTCAAAGTCATCACATGACTCACAATCTACGTATTTTCACACCGTTTAATACAATGGTTACAAGGTAGAGACAGCTGTACCTTTTGCCTACAAAAACAAAGAAAGAGCTTGAATCCCTCTTTAACTTCTTAATAACCAAGGGGATTCCAGATTATTGCAATACATCTCTATTGCTGAGTTGACTGACAAACCCAAGTAATTCTACAAATACTGCCTAGTAGTGATGTCCTTGCTCATCATAGATTGCCAATACAAACGAAGTTAACGTATAAAATGGGATCAAAATTTGTTCTGCGCCCCAGGAGAATTCTCCTTTTCCGTGTGTCATTGAACGAAGCGCTGTTGAATATCCGAACATATTGTTTAGTGGAACATGGCATACTACAACTGTGTCATCACCTTCCTGATCATTTCCAACAATAATGCCTTTTCTCTTGTTCATGTCACCAGTTACTGTGCCCTGGAACTCTGTTGGAACTTTTAGTTCCACCTTCATCACAGGTTCTAAAATTACAGGTTTAGCAGCAGTATAACACTGTCTAAAAGCATAGATAGAAGCTAGCTTAAAAGCAAGCTCACTGGAATCCACAGCATGTGAAGCCCCATCGGTCAGTGTAATTCGAATATTCTCGACAGGATGCCCTATCAATGAACCCGAAATGCAAGCTTCCCTAAAACCCTTCTCAATCGCTGGTATGGAGTTGGACGGAATTGCTTGTCCAATAATCATGTTATCAAATTCGAATTTACCATCAGAACCTGATGGAAGAGGCTCAATGGACCCACAAACTTGTCCATATTGACCTTGACCACCAGATTGCTTTTTGTGCAAGTAATCAAATTCAGCACGCTGGGTGATAGTTTCCCGGAAGTTCACACGAGCTTTCCCAACCTTTGCATCAACCTTGTACTCTCTCCTGATGCGTTCAACATAGATATCCAAATCCAACTCACCCACACCAGAAATAATTGTCTGCCCACTCTCTGGATCCAGACCTACACGGAAAGTGGCACATGATCTATTTGGGATGTCCCGTATGGCTAGATTTCTTATTATATATTTTTAAATGATTTTCTGATATTTGATTATGTTTTTTATTTAAAGTAAACATAATATATTATTAAAGCATGCTTAATTACTTAAGTATTATGAAATTTTGATTTATCCGTAAGATGTATTAGCACCTATAAATCATTTTTTGTGTAACAGATTATTAAAAACTTGAAATTCAAATACGCTTTTCTAAAAGATCTCCTTAATCCTAATTTCTAATTTAAGATCTATGTATTATAATATTGTTATGATATATGCAGTAGTTAGATTAGTTAAATATATAGATTGTTAATTATAAAATTTATACCATATAATATATATACACTTCAAAGCTTCATTATCCAGAAGGATCATAATCAACCACGGTTAGAAGTATCCAGAGGGAGGACAGCGTGTAACCACTAGTCGCTATCTCCGTCGCCTCTGACCCTAAACACTTCTCTGAGTAATACAGCTGGGAGGCAACGATCCCCTGAAACCGGAAAGTTGACGAGAAAGTTGTACTTGGTGGCTCTGCAAATATTGCGACCAGCCGGAAGAAATTGAGTATTCGGCGGCCCAACACAAGGTGCTGCTAGCCGACCGTCCCAAACGAAAAAGGCGAGGGCAGAGAACAAGTTGGATCAGGGCCAAGCCAGCCGCGTTCATCTCACGCAATCCTTGGGATTAATTCAGGTTAGAAAGAAACTAGCGCCGCTACATATGATAAGAATATATTATATATTTTCTTTGTCCACAAATATAAAATTTATATGTTTCTTAAAATATATCTAAGAATTTATTTAATAATATGTAGATTATATGATACTAAATCGATACTATTAGAAAGTATTATTTTAATACGAATCCGGCCAACGATATCAATTGTGTATCATCTAACCCATATATTATTGACTAAATTCTTGGTCAAAGATAAATTTTAAAGAGCGTATACACCTTATATTTGTAGATGGAAGAAATATTTAAAAGATTAATTACTGTTTATACTAGAACATACTGCTATTTTTATCCTAACCACTAAATCCAAAAAGGTAATAGACCACCAATCGTTGATTAATATCTTTATAAGAGTAAAAAATTCACGTGGCACTAACTGCATTCCAGCAGCATCGGGTTAATTTGAGGGCGTGGCTAATTGCTCGTTGCGAGCAGTTGTTTGAGGGGTGCGTTTGGTTCGTGGGCAAGGTTGGATGGGATATGGCCATCCAATTTTTTCTGGATGGGATGATCCCGTCTGGTGTTTGGTTGAGAGGATTGAGAAGTGGATGGGATGGCCCCGTCTGGTGTTTGGTAAATGGGATGGATCTAAAACTGGATGAGCAACTGACATGCAGGGTCCACATGTCATCCCTAACCTCCCTCCCTCTCTCTCTTCATCCTCTCTCTCTCTCTCTCACCGGCAGGGCGCTCGGGCGGGGCAGCCGAGCTCGGGGCGGGGGCCGGCGGGCCGGCGGGGCTGCAGCGGAGCTCGGGCCGGAAGCCGGCGAGGCCGGGGCCGGCGAGGCCGGGGCCGGCGAGGCCGAGGCGGAGAGCGGCGAGGTCGGGAGGGGCCGGGCGGGGCCGAGGCGGAGAGCGGCGAGGTCGGGCGGGGCCGAGGCGGAGAGCGCCGAGGTCGGGCGGGGCCGACCGAGCTCGGGGGGCGGCGGACCGAGGGCGGAGCTCGGGCGGCCTCGGGCGGAGCTCGGGCGGAGCTCACGCGGCCGGCGGAGAGCGGCGGGGCGGAGGCGGAGATTGGGCGGGGAGCGGCCGGCGGAGAGCGGCGGGGCGGAGGCGGAGATTGGGCGGGGAGCGGCCGGCGGAGAGCGGCCGACGCGGAGGCGGAGCACGCTCGGGCGGCCGGGGCGGACGAGCTCATCCAAGTATTTTTCCCGGACAGCTCCATCCAGCATCTAAAGGGAATATTCCCTAGGGTGGATATCCCCATCCATCTCCATCCAGGGAACCAAACAAGGGATATCCACCCAAAAATGGGATGGGATGGCCCCATCCCACCTCATCCAGGGAACCAAACGGACCCTTCCTGGACAGCTCCATCCAGCATCTAAAGGGAATATTCCCTAGGGTGGATATCCCCATCCATCTCCATCCAGGGAACCAAACAAGGGATATCCACCCAAAAATGGGATGGGATGGCCCCATCCCACCTCATCCAGGGAACCAAACGGACCTGGTGGCTCTGCAAATATTGCGACCAGCCGGAAGAAATTGAGTATTCGGCGGCCCAACACAAGGTGCTGCTAGCCGACCGTCCCAAACGAAAAAGGCGAGGGCAGAGAACAAGTTGGATCAGGGCCAAGCCAGCCGCGTTCATCTCACGCAATCCTTGGGATTAATTCAGGTTAGAAAGAAACTAGCGCCGCTACATACGATAAGAATATATTATATATTTTCTTTGTCCACAAATATAAAATTTATATGTTTCTTAAAATATATCTAAGAATTTATTTAATAATATGTAGATTATATGATACTAAATCGATACTATTAGAAAGTATTATTTTAATACGAATCCGGCCAACGATATCAATTGTGTATCATCTAACCCATATATTATTGACTAAATTCTTGGTCAAAGATAAATTTTAAAGAGCGTATACACCTTATATTTGTAGACGGAAGAAATATTTAAAAGATTAATTACTGTTTATACTAGAACATACTGCTATTTTTATCCTAACCACTAAATCCAAAAAGGTAATAGACCACCAATCGTTGATTAATATCTTTATAAGAGTAAAAATTCACGTGGCACTAACTGCATTCCAGCAGCATCGGGTTAATTTGAGGGCGTGGCTAATTGCTCGTTGCGAGCAGTTGTCGTCGGGATGCTTCTGCCCCTCCTCGTTAATTGACCAGATAGACCGGCAAGGTTCCCCCGTGATGGCAAAGACCAAGACTCGTAGCTAGCTAGGCAATACACTGAAAGGCTTCCCAAACGGAAAAGGCGTTTCGTTCCGTTCCGAAAGCGAGTAAAGCGTACAGATGGGCCCATGGAACCAAAGGGTTGATGGCCAGTTCACACGACATTGGCTGTGACGGTGGGCCCAGCCGCCCACCGTTCTCCTTTGGCTCTAGGGGGCCCGTAATTTACGGACGACTATGCGTGAGGTCTCCCCACGGTCGATTCCGACAGCTGTCGGAACGAGTCTCCCATGCGTTGTCTTTCTCAACTCAGCATTTCCCCTCCATGGTTGTTGCCTCCCTCTTCCCCCAAGTTTCAACCCAAGTGCCACTAACTTTCTACTAAGCAATTCAGAGCTTCCAACTAAACAATTCGACAACTTTCAACTGAATTTTTGAAAAACTTTCAACTATATTTATAGAAGTTTCAACTGAAATCAGAGAACTTGCCACTAAAATTGAAAAACTTTCAACCAAAAATCTACACAACTTTCAACTAGAACACAAGGAGCTTCCAACAAATCTGCATACAAAAGCTTTCCACTAGATCAAATTAAGCTTTCAACTATTTCGGCCACAAAACAAATCAGCTTTCAACAAAAAAATTCTAAAAAAAAATCAGATCTAGGGGTTGCTCCCTTTCTCCGGATCCCTGGCGAGGCAAGACGCCGGCGGCGAACCTGGCACCGCACGGGGATGGAGCCAGCGGAGAGCATGGGTTGGGGGGTGGCAGTGTGGGAGAAGGCTCCGGCTGGGAGCTCGTTGGGCGGCTTGGGGTGCCGGTGTGGGGGGCACCGACCGGGAGCTCGTCGGGCGGCTGGGGAGCCGGCGAGAGAGCTCCGGCCAGTGGCTTGCGGAGACGAGGGAGCTCCGGCGCCTCAGGGAAGATGGAGCTCCGGCCGGCGGCTCGTGTGGGCGCGGGCGGAGCTGGCTGCTCGGGGGCAAGGCCGGCAGCGGCTCGTGGGCAGGGGCTAGGCCGGCGGCGGAAGGACCAAGGGAGGACGGGGAGAGAAGATAGAGAGAATAAAAAAGGGAAGAGATGTGCTCAGAGAGAAAAAAGGAGGGGAGAGAAAAGAAGAGAGTGGACCCCACATCTATTGTTTTGTTGGAATTAACCGCGGGCACGGTGCACCGTAAATTGTGATTCTCGCAAAACTTGTTATATATAAGGGGAGCAGAGAGCCAGGAGCAATTGAAGACGGCAGAAGAGTTCAGATAGGCCAGGCTCCGCCGCGTTCTTCTCACGCACTCCTTGGGATTAATTCAGGTTAGCAACTGAAGCTCCGCCTCCCGCGCCGCCCCGTAGCTTCTCCTCCGGCCTCACCCGCTGCCCCGCGCTCTATCGATTTCGCAAATCTGATGGGTTCATTCTACTCCCTGCATGCTAATTGCAGGCACACAGGATGGTGGATGCAGTGAGCGTCGTGAAGCTGATCGTCAGCCTGGTGGTCGCGATCAAGGGCGCGGTGGACGCGGTGAAGCAGAGAAAACAGGACTGCCAAGAGATCGCAGCGCGCGTGAGCACACTCGACGCTGATCTGTCGTCGCTCGAGAACACGGCGGCGACGAGGTACCCGGTGGTGAGCTCCGCTCTGGAGGGCCTCCATCTGGCCCTGCACCAGGCCCTCCAAGTGGTCGTGGACTGCCAGGAAGAGAACACCGTATTCCGTCACGCCAACGCCGAGAAGCTGTCCAAGAGGCTGCGTCAGGCGAACCAGAACATCACGGACCAAATGATGCGCGTGATCTTGGTCGCCAGTCTCCAGAGCAACATTGTGCTTAACACACATCATTCTCAGCATGGAGTAGTTCAGTCGCTGCCCCAACAGGTACCTATGGAACAGTAAAACTGTCCACATCTACACGCGATGTACCCTGCAGATTATTGGATATGCCGATTACTGAATAAATCTCATATGTAGCCGTTTTGGGCTATGTCTCCTTTTACTCGTATAAAAAAATGCATTCCCTTTTTACTCCTTTCAGGAGGACAGGCTTTTGACTTGGATTTGTTTTCTTTTCTTAACCTGTAGTCATCTCAGGAGGGCTATTTGGTAAACTCTCATGGGCAAGAGAAGTCTGCTCCCATATCAGGTAAGATCACGTCTTCTATATTTTCGAAAGAGAGATAACATCCTCTGCACCATAATTATTATGAATGCATTATATATAAGTTATGCAGGTCATATCATTATCAGTGTTAATTTACCGGTCGCTTAGCTCCTTCATTTCGCGTTTCCTTAATCTCATTCATGTATGCATGTGTTGTTTCTATGGTAGGCTTCAAAAAGTTCAATTCATCTGAATTGAAGGTCGCTACAGATAACTTTTCAGAAGTAAACGTGATTGGAGAAAGTACCTCTTATACCGTCTACAAGGTACTGCATATATGCTTGGTTTGCTAATTCTGTTTAAAGGTTTTCAAACTACATTGGCCGGTGCAAATTTTACGGCCTTGTCTTTAAATATATAATTTCTTGCTTGGACTGTTTCATATTTCATCTCTCCTTCCTCCTTTTTAGAACAGCCTATTTTTTCTTTTGACTACCTATATATAGCATAGGTCATATATAGGAGCAGGAAAATTCACTCTTTTCACAACGTCTGTGAGTTTCATGCTTGAACTCATGCATGCTGCCAGACATTTCAGTTCAAATTTCTTGCTCATCTGCAGGGATTGGACAATAGTCGTCCTTACATATCCAAACAAGCACATCCCCTTTGCGCTCTTTTGAGATTAATCCTAAAATTTTATAGCATCTATACATGTCGGGTGTTATCACCAGCAATATTCCACTTTCATATCAAAAACACAACCGATCATCAGAAGCTTGAAATTTCCATGTACACTTTCTTGTTTCAGGCTAAATTACGCGATGGATCTGAAGTTGCCGTCAGATCATATAGTACGGAACAACACAGGGCTTTGAGAAAACAATGTGAAAATGAGGAGCATTTGGCAACTAAGCTTCTGCATAAAAATATAGTGAAACTTCGGGGAGATTGCTCTTCTGGAGACCGGTTTTGTCAGGTCTATGAATACATGCCCAACCGAAGCTTATCCGCCTACATACAACATGGCATGTTCATTCTAACTCTCTCTCTCCCCACCCCTACCTTATCTCTCTCTCCGTATTAATTTGTAACCATTAATTTTTCAGGCAATAGGAGAGAGTGCAAGCTGTCTTGGACAAAGCGCTTTAATATTATTGAAGGGATTGCGCGAGGCATAGTTTATCTACATGATCATTGCGGACCACATATTATCCATCTTAATTTAAGGCCGAGCAATATCCTCTTGGATCATGATTTTACTCCTAAGATCTGTGATTTTGGTAGCTTCGAGATGCTACCTAAATCTGTGGATGAGGGGGTAGTTGGTTTCTTGACAGGCACATGGTATGTATATATGACCTCACCTGACTTGACAACTAATTAAGATAGCATCACATATACATCTAGCTCTTGTATTTTTTTCTTTTTGAGATTAGTGAATGAGCAAGAACTAAGGTTCCCATCTTTTTTATTTCATCTTAATTTTCAGCGCTTTCCGGGCTCCAGAATATGTTCGTCGTAATGGAATGTTCTCAGTCAAGAGTGATGTGTACAGCTATGGCATCCTCCTCCTTGAGCTCATTACTGGAGTGATGTGTGTTCAGGATGATATAGCTTTCAACCCTCTAACCAATATGGTACGTAACTAAAACACGCACAGTACATTAATTCCGGGCAACATGATCAAATTACTCGGTGCTGAGAAACCTCTGCATTTTGTTGAGATCGGTCGGTGTAGTACTAGTATATATACAGGAAAAATGGTTCTATAGTATTGGTATATAATCTATATTGTATATATACACAAAGATTTCGGTCGGTTTTCTATGACGATCGAGCTCTCCTTTGCAGGTATGGGAGTCATGGCAAAAGAAAATATGGGGCCACTCTATCGACGAACAGTTACTTATTGACGGTGTAGAATCACAAATCGGTGAGATGACAAGATGCATCCACATAGCACTGCTCTGTGTCGAAGATGATCCGGAACTGCGGCCCACCATGTCTGATGTTCTTCGGATGTTGACCGATAAGGATCTAAAGCTACGTTGCCCAAAGAAGCCTGCTTACACTGTTACATCCGCTTTGTAGAGATATGACACCACAAGTCTGCAATCCCTTGTTTGATGTTGTTTGGGCTGTCGTTTGTCTGTGTCAGATCTCTCGCGTTGGTCTTTGTTTCGTTTGTCTGAGTCCGAGCCGAATCTTGTAGCTCCTTTGCAGTATAAATATACAGAAAAAGAGGAGACTTTGTGACCTCGCAAAAAGAAAAAATCAAAGTTGTGTTTCGGTTTTAATTATATCAAAGTCTTTCAAAATTGTCGTCTTCAACTCTGTCCAACGCGTTTCGATATTTCTCCAAACTTTTGATGAAAAAAAAAGAAATACCAAACCCCTCCCAAGAATAAGTTATCAGATTGCTGCATCACCTCGAACAGCACAATTTCAGTTCAACTAGCTCGTGCAAGGAAAGTAGAGTTAGTATCTATACTATACTACCTTTTAAAAGGGAGAGTTTTTTTTCCTTTTATCTCCGACTCAATCTGCACCGTTCGATCATGATCATCCAGGCTAATATTACTTTGATGGTCTGCCATCTAAAAATTACCCACTATGCCATTCACTTAAAGTTAAAAGTAATTACCCACCATTATCCTTACTTAAAGTTAATAGCAATTACCCACTATTGCCACTGCTATACCCTCTAGCACTCTCTCTCCCGAATCATTTACTTAAAGTTACTAGTAATGATTTAAATTTTTTTACTTTTGAGATAATAGTGACCTGTAATTTAAGTGACCATATAATGAAATACGCCCTCTGATCACAGCTTGTTCGGGACTTTCCTACATAGAGATCGGTGTCGCATGGAATGTAGGTAGGTAGGTTGCCTACACAGCAGGTTGCGAAATGGAATTTGACCCCTGGAATCGTACCGGCACGCATGGACACGCAGCACCCGCGTTAAGACAGGTCCACGTCAACACCAACGCCGCGCCAGATCTGGTGGTCCACACGTCGGCGTGCTGCGTGCTGCGTGCTGCCGCAGCGGATGCTCCGTGGGACCATGCCAGATGTCGTGACTCGTGCGTCCTTCAGATAAACAATTTTGAATAAAAAAATACAATCCTGCGTGCCTTCGCCATGTGACTGCACTCTCTCTCTCTCTCTCCCTCTCTTTCTCCTGCCGATTGCCATGTGACTACGCCAGTAGGAAAAGGGCGACCCGCACGCGTTAGGGCATGACTTTCGTTCGCGAAAGATTTCTTTTTTTTTGGACTCACGGTGACTCATCTGTGGTAGGTGCAACGTGTCATCAAGGATGAGAAGGTGTGGCAGCTTCTCGACAAGCCAATTAAGGACGCTGCCTTCATTGCCAAGAAAGGCCAAAAAGACAGAAAGCCAATTAAGCTGCTGTGAAGGGAAATTCTCTGGTCAAATGGAAAAGCCGCCGGGCTGATCCGCTGATCAGCAGATCGGCGTATATGTTTGCGGACGATTCCGACTCGCGTGGGGCGGCTGTCCCCGGCCCCCTCGATCAGTTTCACTTTATTAATCGGTGCCAGATGCAAGTGGTATGATGACGAGCCGAGGTCCCTTAATTAATCAGCTAGTGACAGCAGCAGAAATTCCGTGTCCGCAGGCGGTTCTCAATAAGTGTAGAACCACCCGGAAGCCGCCGACCAGATAGACCGGTGAGGCCCACCCGGACCCCCATGGCGATAGCGACTTGCGAATATTAATACTCGTACCGTACGATTCGTACGGGAGCGAAGCCCCACGTACGAACTGAACTCAGAGACGGACACCACCCTGCGACGAAAGGTTAACTCCACTCCTTACCGGCAAAAAAACCGGTTTTAACTCCTATCTAATTGCAATTATACTTTTAACCTCCTCAAAAATCTAAAACAAAATGTTAAGGAGTATGCAATGCATACTTGAAGGTTTTAGAATATTTTAGAATATTTCAAGAAAAAAATATTTTAGAAGAAGACACTAGAATAAATCATGGATAAATATAGTAAAAATATTTAGAGAGAAATCTAGAATTATAGAAAATTCTAGAGTAAGATATTTATGCATCTAGAAAGTTATCTATCTATACTATCTTATAAAAGGGAGAGTTTTCTCCTTTTATTTTCGACTCAATCTATACCGTTCTATCATGATCATCCAATGGCTAATATTATTTTAATGATTTACCACTTAAAAATTACCCACCATGCCATTAACTTAAAGTTGAAAGTAATTACCCACCATTGTCCTTATTTAAAGTTGATAGCAATTACCCACCATTGTCACTGCTATACCCTTTAGCACCCTCTCTCCCAAATGCACCACGCGTGGCCGCCGCCGCCCATGCCACCCTTTGGCCGTGCCCGTGCGCCACTGCCGTTGTCTCATTCGACGCAATGCAGTATAGAT